>JBAJNP010007464.1:0-22510 GCA_036877545.1 Yasuhikotakia modesta | reverse complement strand
CACACACACACACACACAGATAATTACAACACAGAGTATAAATGAGCAGAGCCTGTAACAGTCTGTGGGTTATGATGATAGAACTCAGAGAATGAATAGAAAGACAGACAGCAAATGATGGTACAGTTTACAGCTGTATTTCTGTGAAATGATGGTACAGTTTACAGCTGTGTTTCTGTGAAATGATGGTACAGTTTACAGCTGTGTTTCTGTGAAATGATGGTACAGTTTACAGCTGTGTTTCTGACTGTAGGGCTTCAAACATCTGCAGTTATTGTGTCCTCAGAGGTTGAAGGAAATTGCTGCTGTACTCCAGCTGACCTACATAATGTTGTGTGAAGCTCAAGAGGTTAAAATAATATGTTTACCTAATAATATGAATTCCTCCACTTTCCTGCACAACTTATGATGGGGTTTATAAAGATGCTGTTTGACTGGATCTATTGAAGAATCTTTGGAGGACTAAATTTAAATTAAAATTTGTGTTAGAAGGTTTAGAAAACTTGGATTATAAATGATAAACAGTTTAAATAACAAATGCATCAAATCCCTCATTATTCAACCGCCCAATTAATCAAGTTACTGGTTCTATTTCAGAGTTTTATCAATTTACAGTCAATTTTAATTTTAAAATCTCTTGATCTCTTTCTTTCCCACCAGCCAGATGCAATGATGGATAAATGTGAACATTTTATTCATGTGTTTGAAAGAAAGTGCTTTTGATGCAATTGTTGGTTAATTCAGTGTATAAATGAAAGAAAACAAGTTACAGTAAAAGAGAAATTATTATTATAATTATTATAATTATTATGAATGTGTAATGGTAAACAAAGTGTCTGAAAAAGAGAGAGACTGCAACACAAACTGGTGTAACTGGTGAGATTTAGAGTGACATCAGGAGACTGGTGTTGTTGTTGGTTATTAATTAACGTCTGAAGTTTCGCAGTGTGGAACTGGTAAACAAATCCCACTCTGCCTTAATAACCGAATGAACACGGCTGACTACCTGCCCAATATTACACACTTCTGTTCAGTCTGTGTGAGACGTGTTTGTAGAAGTGTTGAGGTTCAGTAGATGTGGCACTAATGTGTTTGTGTTGTTTGCTGTGATTTTGTAGGATGGTGTTGTTGAGACAGAGGCCAGCGTTCTGCTCTGATAGGTGTGGCTCCACACAAAAAACATCCAGTGATTTTTGAATTCCTTTTTTACAAATCACTTGACCTTTAATAGGTTTGCAACAGATATTTTAGGCGGTAAACACACACACCCTTTCTGTTTTTGAGTCTGATGAGGAAGTTCTTGTCATTATGTCCTGAGCGTGTGTGTTGTCCGACATGAAAATCACCTGCACTGTTGACACGGAGGAGAGAATGATTGTGTTTTAACATGAACTATCTCTGAAGCTCTGCTACAAACATTCACTTCCTGCCTCTCGCTCCTGCCGCTGTTCTACTGACCCACATTCCTCATGCAGCTCTTTAAAGCTACAGAGCCACAGAACATCTGTCACCGACATCAAAAAACAGTGACAAAGCAAAACATGAAAGAAGTGATTGAGCAAAACATGAAAGAAAAGGAAGGAATGAAAGAACCTTCATCTGTTGAACTTTATTTTTAAACTCTGACACAAAATACGTCACAGCACGTCCTCAGACATGAATCAGACTCTGCTTTGCTTAAGCTTGAATAATTGAGTTTTTAAGGCACTTTTGCATGACAGCCACGGCAACACAAGCCATTAGTGTGTGAAGAATAATGCAGAGCTATTAAATCTGTTTGGTGAGAACAGAAAACTGAGCTGGTATGAGACACAGCCGATGAGTCTCAGAGCTCATCTTCTGCCCGGCGGCCATGATGGAGGATTCTGTGTTTGCCATGGCAACCGTCTAAATCCTGAGACAGCAGCCAGTGTTTCTGCTTCAGCCGATTATGGTTCAGATATTCTTCTATCACTCATGAGAAACTAACCTAACAGTGGCAGTTTTAGCTTAAAAACAAGAATCATGTTGTGCTGAATGTTGCCATTAATGTGAAGTTTTGATTTCAAGTTTCCTCCAGAAACCATTTTGATCTTTTTTTTACAGACACAGATTTTGCATGTGTCACACCTGCCCCGTGTTTCTCTCTTACATCATTCATACCTTCAGTTTTTACACTCCAACCTTTAGCTTAAATCACTACTTTTGTTGTGATTTCTTTGAGGTGCCAAATCGGACATTTTACTGACATTTGTAAAGTTGTTGGACTTCTAACAGCCTTGATATTATTATATGAACTGGAGCGCAGTGTTTATAAACAGAGGGCTACAGGTTTGTCTTCCAGGAAAATGTTGCCCTGCGCGTGTTTGTAAAATTTACGCATCAGCTCCACAGTATCCAAACTCTGGCCACGGGCATGACGGTCGCGGGCGTTTGTCCGGGTGTGAGCGAGAGGCTGCGGGCGTGAGCGCCGAACTCCCGGCTGACCTACTTTCGCATCAGCTCAGCTGTTTACATGTGAACCGGTAACAAACACACACGCGGTTCTCTTTTCACGGACCCCGTGTATCGTTTCATCCGCCGGATCTGGGTGTTTAGTGCGTGTTGGTCCCGTGTTGGGCTCGGTTACGGACACGGCGCTCCCCGGGGGCAGAAGTGAAATCACGGTAAGATCTCTCTTACCTCGCCGTTCAGCTCGTGGAGCAATTTCACGCTTGTTTGCGATGACGGGTGGCGGAGATCCCGTCTCGGGTCACGGCGAGGGAAATATTCAGTTCTGGTTAATGAGATGTTGATACGCGCGGCTCCGGAGGCGCGGAAGCGGCGCGCGCGGCTCGCGGGAATCGCCGGACGGACCCGCACGGACACAACCAGTAAAACATCAGCGCATATTATCAACTACACAACTGGTTGCAAACTTTAGTTTTAAAGAGAAAAGATAGACTATTTAATATAGTTTTTAATATGGGCTTTTGCTAGTTTCGTTGTTTTGGTTTTAGGGGCAAAATCTCAAAATGGGTCACCAGCAAATACAGTCAGTATAAACCCACCGGTTTGGACAATGTGTGGTTAAAGTTTTACTTAAACCATCCGACGTGCTTAATGTCACAATGTGGAGATGGTTGTGTTTGTCATTGGAGGATGGTGTTTAGAAAGAGTTTAGTGTGTCAGATCATTATTACTATATGTTGTATTTTAAGTTGTCTCACTAGTGTGAGTTGGTGTGTCTGTAAAGATGTGTGAGTGTGTATGAGACCCTATCATGTTTTGATATGTGTGCTGTATATGGGCCCCTGGTAAGGGTGTGTGTGCTGTATATGGGCCCCTGGTAAGGGTGTGTGTGCTGTATATGGGACCCTGGTAAGGGTGTGTGTGCTGTATATGGGCCCCTGGTAAGGGTGGGTGTGCTGTATATGGGCCCCTGGTAAGGGTGTGTGTGCTGTATATGGGACCCTGGTAAGGGTGTGTGTGCTGTATATGAACAACTGGCATTTATTTCTGACACTCTGTGTTTGTTTGTGTTCATAAATAATAAATGAGGTGCACTTGAAGTATTTCCCTGGCTGATGAAAGAGGCATTTAAGCACAGAGTCACTAACAGCCGTGAATCAGCGTTTAACAGCCGTGATGAGCAGCGCTGCTGTCTCCATCTGTTAATGGAGTCATTTCTTAAGGCAGTGCTGCTATGCATTCTGAATGGATAAAATAACAGTGATTCATTATAATCACGCCAATTAAAATAAAAATAGTTTTTAACTAGTGTTGCATTAGAATGAAAATGTTTCTCTCTCTACACGAGGTGTGTGTGATGATCACATGACAGCTGAACACACACCGTCCCTCATCTTGTCTCTCGTTCCTCTGTGAACATCTCAATATATTACCATAAAGTTTATAAGTTAAAAATGTAAGTTGATGAATGTTGACTCAGTATCTATAACTGGCCTCAGATTTTAGTGTTTTTATGAACTGTACGTTTGTTCAGTGTGTGTTCATAAATGAAGCTCAAAGCTGAGCTCACACACAAACACACACAAACACACACGCTTGTAAATCTAAATAATATGCTTCACTTGTTTGCATAAATATATGAATATTTACTCAAACTGATGAGATTTATGAAATCTCAGTTTGACAAACTCAGAAACTATACTGGACAGACTGAACAACATCAGTTTGTACGAGCTGTGAATACATTGTGTGCAGACAGTGTGGTTTACCTGGTTTCTGTAGCAATTGTGTTATTTACGCATTCTAGATTTTCACTGATTTAGTTATGTTCAATTAAAGGTTTTGATGTAATTTTATAGTTGTGGATGTTAAAAGTTTATATTTGTCTGATGTGTTTATTAACAGATTGCTGTGTTAGTTATCAGCAGAGAGTTTGCTGTGTTCAGTATTTACAGTTGGCTGTGTTTATTACCGGTAAATGATTCCTGTTTGCAGAATGATGTTTATTTTTAGAGGAGAGTTTTCTGTTTGTTATTGGAAAGGAATTTGTTGTCCATTGTTAGCAGAACATTGGCTGTGCTTACAATGATCAGCAATTATGAAGTATTTACACAGAGACTGGCCACATTAGGGGCACATCAGCGTTTAATGTTTGTTTAATGTTAGCAGCAGGTTTCTGTGTTCATCATCAGCTTCCTGGTTTATTAAAAGCATAACATAGCTGATAACCAGCTGATAGCTCCAGGTTGTTTACAATGTTTACCTGACGTTTCCATTAAGTAACAAAAACATTAAAAATGTTATTTTGAATGTTCTAGGAATGTTAATAATGTTTTTTAGATGTTGTGTTAACATTTTTGCTTAGTTTTTAAATTTCTGTTAGTGTGTGTGTCTCTTATGTGTTTAATGTGTATTCAAATTCCTTCCAACATTTTTAGTTTATTGTAACTAAAACTATTAAACATTTCTGTTGATTGAAATCAAATAAAATACAGATAAAATCTAATAAAAAACTAAGTAAGTTCAAGAGGAAGAACTAAAATTATTATGTGAAATATATAAAACTAAAATAAAACCTTTTCTTAGGAGATTAAAGCTGTCAGTGTTTTAAAATTATATTTACAAACTAAATTAGATGCAGCCACCAAACTATTAGAATCTTATTTCCACGCTGAAGATGTTGCAACTAATGTTTTGAACTTGGCAAATTGCAAAACCTCAAAATCTGAGATCTGACATCTAGAGAGGAACCAGAGTGTCGAGGGGTTTGTCCTCGGAGGGGTTGCTGGAAAACTGGCCTGTTTCTTGGAATTCCAGTTCGGAATAAATGTGTTCATGTCTTACAATGAAAATGAGATGAATGAGATGCATACAGTTATACATTATTAGCGCTGCAGCATCTGTGTGAACTGATTGTGTCAGAGAGACGCGACGTGGGTGATTGATAAACCTTACCACCATTATCACAATGTTCCTCTGACGTTCTCACAGCGTTTCTGTCACAGTTACATTCCTGTTGTACTTAAAAACTGTCTAAATCTACCAAATATTTGTTAACTAAATTAATGTATGAGCTTGTTTATAAATGTGTCTGTAAATGTGTTTTTTGACATGCTCTAATCTTCCCGTGACTGTTGAAATGCCTTGCAGGTGTTATAGTCTGAACACACACACACACACATTATGGGAAGGTCTGTTAGTTTGTCAGCTCACCTGGGCTTCGTAACTGTTTATAATTATATGGTTGTTTGCATCCTGTTATTTTGTGTAGCAATATTTTTGTCCTTTTGTCTACGACCAGTTTTTGGCTACTGGTTTACACTGATAAACATCATGCAATTAGTTAAATTAAACACAATACTGCAGCTACTTTTCTATTAATTGAGAGGAGTGTAAGGTGTTACACACGCACACACTTCCCGCTCTCTCTCTCTTTGTTCCTCTCTGTTGTGTTGGGTTATAAATAGGTTAACGTAAAGGTGTTTCTAGGTCACGGCACTCCTTAATGTAACGTTTCCTGAGGGTTGTGGCAACGCTGCATTCAGTTTAAAGCTGGGTGTCATCTAGAAAGCTCTCTGCGCTTTTATCCGCTTTGTCATCAGTTCTTCCTCTAAACATTTAGTTGTGACTGAGGATTTACAGATTCCTCATCCTCATTATTAAATTTAACACAAGAAGTAACTAATCGTGGAAAGTTAGAGAGATAGAAACAGAACAGCTCTGCTCTCGTGGAAAGACATACATCATATATGGCTGCAATATTTCAAAAAATAAGAATCTTTAATTTCATGAAGGATTTCAGTGTTATTCAGTTGTTATTTTTCATTGTGTTACTTTTGCATTTTGGGTTTAAATAAAGGATATAGATACTACATCAAACACATACATATCAAATTCACATCCATTAATACATTTTTAAGCACTTTTTCAAGTTAACTTTTTTCAGCACATTATGAAATAGAACCCGTGACTCTGGTGTTGCTAGCACTAGCTGATCTATAGGAAAGCACCTCATTTCACTTCATTTTGATTGTGAAAAAAGATCCAGCTATTAAAACTGTTTCATTCTCCTCCACAGGTTCTGCCTGTAACCTCATGGAGCAGCAAACGTGACAATCAACACAATCTGGATGATAAGCTAGTTTCTGTACCGGCTAGCAGTGAGGAAAGCAGTCAGGACACCATCAGTGGCTGCCGGCCGCTGGAGATTTGTGGTTAGCGTTTGGCGTCAGAATTTCTGTGAGTGTTTGAGTTCTGAAGTCACGAATGGGACCCGGCAGCTTTTGCAGACAGTCTGAATGGGAGAAGGAGTGAGCATGGACAATCTTTCAGAGTTTGGGAGTCTGTGTCCGTCCAGCCGGAGGGAATGGGAGTGAGTGTACACTTACTGTTACCATACATTAGCATGCCAATAGCAACACTAGTTTAACCACAAATGGCTTCTGTCATTATTGTTTCACTGCTTTTATCATCAGAGTCTGAAGCTTTACAGTCTATGAAGACATAAAGAACTTTTATTAAAAACAGCACAGATGACATTTGTTTTACATTGTTTTATGAAGCTGTGTGTCTTCTAACAACTAACATACAGTGTCTTTTGTCAAGAACCAAAGTGTTGCTAGTTAGTCGCAGTAAATCAAATTTTCTCTTTTTGTAGAAAAAATAAGGATTAAAATGATGTGAGGGAGAAAGTGACAGAATTTTTGTCTTTTATGATATATTTATCATCTTATTCTGTTGTGTGAGATTCTGATGCTTGTAAATATGAACTTTAAAGCAATATTTTCCTCTGTTTGCAGCACAAGCAGTTGTGTGGATGATTTAATGGATGAAGATGAGAAGGACAGAGCAAAGAGGTATTGTGTGTGTGTGTGTGTGTGTGTGTGAGTGTATGTGAGTGTGTGTGTGTGAGTGTATGTGAGTGTGTCTGTGTGTTCAGCTTATAGCAGTCATATTTCACGTTACTGTGTGATGTTTGAGAATTAGTTACCCCAGCAGACTGTAAACATGTGATCTTTAATCTTTAATGTGTGGAAACTTCACAGAAATCACACTTGCCACACCTGGTTGTGACAGTTGATGATTTGTGTTGATGTGACACGAGTTCCAGGAGAATGTCAGTGAGAGGAAAATGCTAATAATACTGTTCAACAATAATACACTTAAAAAAATGAAACACAGTGTGTGTCAGCTTCATGAAAACATAGAGAGCTGACCAGTTAACACGGGTTACCTGCACAGGTTTAACTGTCATTATTTGGCACGGTTACTGTCATTATTTTCTCATTGTCATGTACAATTTGAGTAGCAAGATTCAAACAACTTTAATTTTATACTTTGAGACAAATACATCTTAATAATTAAAAAGTAAATAAGAATATAAATCTGTATAAACAGTAAAATAAAAATACTCTCTCCATCTCTCTCTCTCTCTCTCTCTCTACATCTCTCTCTCTCAGAGCGTCCCGTAACAAATCAGAGAAGAAGAGGAGGGACCAGTTTAATGTTCTGATTAAGGAGCTTTGCACCATGCTGCAGGGTCAAGGCCACCCCCGCAAGATGGACAAATCCACCATCCTGCAGAGAACTATAGACTTCCTGCAAAAGCAGAAAGGTGAAGCGATTGGGACTTTCTTTAATAATATGAATGATTTAAAATATTAAATATCATCTGTGGGGTGTATGAAAGTATCTGGGTGCAGATATGCAGTCATGTCCCTTCATCTCTAACAACAACATAAATCACTCACAGTGTTGTGTGTATTGTGTGTGTTGTGCATGTTGTGTGTATTTTGTGCGTGTTGTGTGTGTTGTATGCGTTGTGTGTATCTGCTGTGCTGTAGATACTCGTCAGCGCTTTCACTGTTGCTTTCATTTGTGACTCAGCGACCTGAGAGTTTTTTCACCTGGTTTAATTTTAAATTGCAGACACTATAAATATATAGTGAAATAAACTTTTAGCTCCACCTGACAATAACAAAGAAGTTAAAAATGTGATCTAGTTTTTATTAGTTATTTAGGTCTTTATTAATTGAAAAAAAACGAATGTTTTTATTGTATCTCCTGAGCTGCGGTTCTGTGGGAGGAGCAAACGTGTCACTTTCTCTGCACCTCTGTGTGCCAGGAGCTGTTCTGTTATGGGCCCGGTTCCATTTCCTGTCTGAATCCAGGACACAGCTGTCAGGCCGTCGGCAGCCGTTGGCCGACAGCAGATTTCATCGCTCCTATAAACACTTTTGCCACGTCCAACTTCCCCCATAATGCCTCACTGCAGGATTAACGTTTCTTTTTATCTGTTCCATCCAAGCCTATTAGTCCAGAATCCCTTTCCCAGAATATTCCACAGTTACGACTCGATTCATGTTCTCACAGCATTCCCAAATATTTTTCCTACTCTTTGGTGCTTTCCAGAGATCACAGCCCAAACGGAATCCTGTGAGGATCGGCAGGACTGGAAACCCTCTTTCCTGAGCAATGAAGAATTCACCCAGTTAATGCTGGAGGTAAACGAATGCTCTTCCTTTACTAGCTTACATCAGAAACCCAGCAGTGCACTGCATTCCTGCAGCCTGAGACTGAAGCTGGGATAGACATGAGGAATGTTTGAATTAGCCCCAATGTTTCCAGTATGAAGGAAATATTCACCCATGAGCAGAAACTACAGACAGAACAGATCTGATACACACACTGTGCACTTACTGGATGAATTTCACCCAAATAAAACTGTAGCTGTATCTCTCAGATGTCATTTCTGCTGAATTATGAAATATTGTTTTGTGTTTGTTATGACAGGCATTGGATGGATTCCTTATAGCTCTTACAACAGATGGTAACATTGTGTACGTATCTGACAGCGTCTCCTCTCTCATTGGTCATCTGCCGGTAAGTGTGTGTGTGTTCAGACTGAAAGCATTTTATGCTGAATGACATATATAATATGTCACACAGTATATTATATATTACATAGTGTACTGTGTGCTGCATTTTAATGACCAGTTTGTTAAACTCAAGTGATCAGTAATATAATAATAGTAATATAAATATATATAATATAATATCAGTAATATAATCTCTGCATTGAGATGAGAAGCTCACACAGAGCAGATTTTCTGTAGGCTGTGGACAACAGCCCTCAGGGATTGATTCATGTTTCTTCATGGTTTTAATTATAGCTCTAATTCTTGTATTTGAAAAGCATTAATGTTTGAAAATACCAGCCGTTTGTCCTGTGATGTTCCTCTGAATGAAACATTGAGGGGCATGTTTAATGTCATTATTAGTATATTTCTCTTAACGCTGCTGCATTCAAATGTCTGAGATTAAAATTATATGGTCTAATTCTGTTTCTGATATTGTGATATAATCACATTGCAGTCAGTGTCTCACTGCATCACCTTTGACCTTACTGAAGACGATAGAGATGAGGGTTTAGCAGATGCTTGTTGAGGAACAGAACATGAATGCTTAGCATTCTGGGAAATGTAGTACATTGTGTATTTCTAATGGATGAGGAGGGGACTGATGTTGCCATGGATACTGTTGTGTCTCAGTCAGACATGGTGGACCAGAACATTTTGAACTTCCTGCCAGAGCGAGAGCACGGGGAGGTGTATAAACTCCTGTCATCACACATGCTACTGACGGAGCCTACGGCTGTCCTCATCAACAGCAGTGAGTTCACACTCACACACACATATACACACTCACAAACACACTCACACACACAGACACACACAAACAGATATATATTTACATTTAGCAGATGCTTTTACCCAGAGCAAATGACAGAACATGTACAAAGTGTATTTATTTCAATAAAAGGTTTTTCCACTAAAGAATGTTTGTTCACATTTAAACAGGTTTAATTGAGTAGTTGTTGTCATGACCCTGTAATGAGGACGGCAGCAGTCTGTGCGGGACTCAGAGCTCTGCAGCTAATTATAGGATCTGTGTGTGCAGTGTCACACGCTAACATAGATTATCTGTTACAACACTCAGATAATCCCACACACAGATATTCCCCCGACCCCAATCCCAGAGAGAGAGAGAGAAACAGATGAAAATGGAAAACTTCTCTGCTGGCTCATTGATTTTGCACGATCATCGGAACCACGTATTTTATTAGTCAAACACACACACACACACACAGAGACACACACCGGGCCAGAGATATAATAGAACATTAAACTGAACTGTTCAGTTGTGTGTGAGAGAAAATAAATTGCTCTGTTGTAATATCTGCTAACAATCCTTTAATTTCTTTCTTCCCTCTTGTTTTCTTTTCACCTCTCGCTCTCTCTCTTTCTCTCTCAGATGAGACGCACATCGAGTTCTGCTGTCATTTAGCAAGAGGGAACGTTGACCCAAAAGAACCGCCCACTTATGAATATGTCAAATTCGTTGGAGATTTTAAGCTTCAGAACAATGGTGGGTTTCACATCTATGAATGTGTAGCTCATATACGATATAGTTAAACATGTTATAGTTACTGCAGGAATGTCTTTAATTGGTTTGGTAGCCAATGTTCTGAGAATGTTCCCTGCTAGACACTCACTGTGTGTGATGTAATGTGTGTTTAACATCATCATGTGTCTGTCGTGTGTGTGTGTCGCAGTGCCTCTGTCGTCCTGTAACGGGTATGAGCAGGTGTTCCCGCGCACACTGCAGTCCTCACTGGAGGAACAGGTCTGTCTCATAGCCACTGTGAGACTCGTGACTCCCCAGTTCCTAAAGGTGAGACAGCACTCAAACACAAACACACACACACACACACACACACACACTCATTCATGTCCACTCAAACACACACACTCATTCATTTATGTCCACTTAAACACACACACAAAACAAATACTAAACACATAATACTTACATTCACCATTATGTTAAAGAAAGGACAGACTTATTGTGTGTGTGTGTGTGTGTGTTACAGGATCTGTGTAACATTGAGGATGTTTGTGAAGAATTCACATCAAGACACAGCCTGGAATGGAAATTTCTCTTCTTAGATCACAGGTGAGGAAAATGGCAGAACACGAGTCTTGTGTTGTTCTCCTTCAGCTTGGTTCATTAGATTACATCAGTTAAATCTCTTTAAACGTCTCTCTGTCCTGTGGCTGCAGAGATGTCTGTTCTCACACACACATTTTAATATGATCTCTTTTTTGGCTTTGACCATTCATAAACTCCCGGACAGAGATGATCTACTCAAAATGTGTTTCTAACCCCTAATAGTTACATAACCCTAAAACTGGACACTCAAACTGTCTCATAACTTCTGTGTAAAGGTAAAGCATGATGTGACACTTAAAACAAAACCTGCTTTCAAAGTCAAATCAAGCCAAATGAGATTTCCCAGGAAATTGAACTCAACAGCTGAAATGATAAATCATTATTATAAACTCTGTTGTGAATGAGGGTGAGATGAGATTGTGTTGAACTCTCATCTGTCAGCTCTTGATCGCCGACTGATCTGTATTTTCAATCAGAAATGTTACGGATTGCAGCTTTTAATAAAAGCTGTTTTGTTTTACAACCCCCAGAGAACAGAAACAGAAGTAATGATTCATGGCTTGACTACAAATAACACATTTCTACAATCTCTAATGGAAAGATTTAATGGTAGTTACATTTTCAGCCACAGCAACAAATGGAACAAAAACCATTGAGTGAATCTTTAAGTTGCATACATGCAAAATGTGTTTAATTGGTTGCCATGGCAATGAGTGTCTTATCTGAGGTTAAATTGAAAGGGTCACTGTATGTGTATTACAGCTGTGCACTATAATGGCTGTGTGTGTGTGTGTGTGTGTTGCAGGGCGTCTCCTGTCATTGGTTACCTGCCGTTTGAGGTGTTGGGGACGTCAGGTTATGATTATTATCATGTGGACGACCTGGAGCTCATCGCTCAGTGTCATAAACAACGTGAGTGTATCTTTATGTCTCTCTCCCACTCTTCTCTATCTCCCAGCTAACAGGGTTCTCAGAACATTGGCTTATGCTCTCTAGAAGTTCTCTTGAAATCATCAGAAACATTCATGCAATAATGTTAATAGGACGTGTTTAATGTATGTGTGTGTGTGTGTTGCAGTGATGCAGTGTGGGAAGGGAAAGTCGTGTTACTATCGGTTCCTGACTAAAGGACAACAGTGGATCTGGCTACAGACTCATTATTACATCACGTACCACCAGTGGAACTCCAAACCAGAGTTCATCGTCTGTACACACAGTGTGGTCAGGTACAACACACACACACTCACACACACACACACACACACACATGCAAAGTGTGTTCCACAAAAAAACACATCTACACAATCTCATTTTATTAGATGTTATTTTTTGGCTGACATTCCAACAAATTGCATGTTTTACTGAAAAATCATGACTATGCATTAACTGGTTCTACAAATTAATTCATTAAGTATGAGTTTATTTTGCTTAATCCTCTTTGTCCACCTAGTGGTTAGTTTGTGATACTACAGATCTCTGTATTTGGCCTTAAAAAATAAATTCACCTAAAATGAAACATGAAAACATTTAACCAAACACATTTTCACGTGGTTTAATTGTACATAATTCATCAGCACACCTTGTTATATAAAAACATTTTTTATCAAAGAGTAAGAACTTTCTTTGCTTGTAAAATGAGTAGATTTTAAGACCAAAGCTTAAATGTGTAACCTGTCCTGCTGTTGTGTGGTTGAATTTCCTGTTCCACTCAGACATGTGACACGTTATAGAAGTAAAAACAGATGCGTCAGTCTGTGGCAGCGAGTGAGTGACGCGTTTCATCTGTGCCTCTTTACCTGTGTGCAGTTATGCTGAAGTCAGAGCCGAGAGGCGGAGAGAGTTGGGGTTGGAGGAGAGCTCATGTGAAATAGCCACGTCCTCCATTAAGGTACAACACAAAACACACACATTTACATTATTAGGACAAATTCTAGGGCCAAAATTGTCCTTAATGTTTAATATGTACACAAACTCACACCCATTCCTGTTTGTAATTGCATTCATGTGTGTGTGTGTGTGTGTGTGTGTGTAGGGGCAGGAGGTGTTTTTGGACATGCGTCCCCCTTTAGAGGCTCTGCGGGACAGAATCAGCAGCACTCGGTCAGTGTCCTCACAAAGCTCCAGAAAATCATCTCACACAGCTCTGTCTGACTCTGCATGTGAGTACACACACACACCACAGCATCAGTACATATACACCAGAAGATGATGTGAAAGAAATGTTTGTGTGTGTGTGTAGCAAACTCATCCGTGAGGTACACAGAGACATGCACGTCTTCACGGCAATCTGCTTCCATCGGTCCAGAGAAGACTTCCAGCAGAATACCACATAGTGGATCAAAGGTACACACACACACATACTCACACACACTCATCATCTGTGTGTGTGTATCTGAAACCTCTCTCTGTTTGTTTGCTAAAGACCCTGATTCAGAGACAGAGCTCCTCTGAGCCCCCGTCGCTCTCCCCTTCCTGCAGCCAACATTCCTCCATGGTCAGTGTGTGTGTGTGTGTGTGTTTTTGGTTTCAGACAGGAGCTCTGTATGTACTGGTGTGTGTTTATAATGTGTGTCTTTGTGTGTTTATAATGTGTGTGTGTGTGTGTGGTTGCAGACAGGAGCTCTGTATGGACTCCAGCAGCCTCAGTTAGGTGTCATGCATCAGCTGAAGGAACAGCTGGAGGAGAGAACGCGCGTTCTGCAGGCTGACATCAAAACACAACAACAGGAGCTGCATGACATCAAAGAGAAACTGCAGCTGGCTAACTTACAGGTAACACACCTCAGCTGATCACAACAGATAAAACTGTGAAAGTAAAACGATTGTGAGGTTTGGTTATAGTGTTAAGTGTGCATTACTTCTCCTGTAGATGTTATGTACAGATTCATTGGACTGGTCTTGTTTGTAGTAGTCAGGCTGGTTCTGAACACTGTGTTTGGATCCATGTGTCCGCAGATGTTACTTCAACAGCCGATACAGGGAGAGTTTGCCAGTTCTGGTCCAGGCCGGCCGACCCAACACAGCACACACCCCAAACCTCAACACTGTGTTTCTCATTCCTCACACACACTGCTCAGAGAACCGCCCAGCAGCTCATCTGCTCAGGTCAACATATTTCTGTACATAGACACACTCAAGCTTACAGACTCTATAGACACTATAATGTGTGTGTGTGTGTGTGTGTAGGTGCAGCAGAGACTGGTTCAGAGTGGTCCGATGCAGGTTGTCAGTGTGCCGATGCAAACACATACCAGTGTGACCACCCCCTTCTACAGCAACCCAATGATGTTCTCACCCAACCATGGACACAGAACCCAACACGACACACACTGCCAAAGAAACACACACACTGACTTCAGCCAGGACGGACAGCTCCGGTAACAGCACACCTAAAAACACAACACACATGCCCAGCTAACAAAGAATGTTCTTAGAACGTTCTCTCAGAGTTGTTAAATTGGCCAATAAAAATGACAGAATGAGGCATGTTTTCTGATGATTAATGAAGGAGCTCTCTGATTGGCTAATGGTAATTTAAGGTGTTCTCTGATTGAAAGGATGCTGTTAAACCAGCCAATGCAGTCACTTGTACCAGACAGCAGTGGGGGAACTCAGTGTGCTTCTATTCAACAAACCAAGTGAGTTTTTGTGTGTCTGTGAGTGAGTGTGTGTGTCTGTGTGTCTGTGAGTGTGTGTGTCTGTGAGTGTCTGTGTCTGTGATTGTGTGTCTGTGAGTGTGTGTGCACCTGTGTGTCCAAGAGCTTTTTTTTTAATGGTTAAATGGTATAAATTGTCTGTGTGTGTGTTAGATATCCTCTGGACCAGCAGATGATGGCTCCGCCCTTCCCTGTACAACAGGTGAACTGTAACGCTGTGCTTGTCCCCTCCCCTGTCTTCACATCACCAATCATGATCCCCCATAATAGTTTCATCCAGGCCACGCCAACCTACACGCCTCAGCCGTCGGCCACGCCTCACAACATGCCATTACAGCAGCCTCAGCAGTTCTTTCAGGTAAACAAACACAAGTTAATTCAGAAAGTGATTCTAGATATATGGGTCTGTTAATCTAGTAAAGGATGAGGAAGTATTTGAGACTTTCTGAATCAAAAATCTTTGTTTTCCTCTTAAAGATGCAGCCTCAGGGTCTGATTAACAGTCCCGCCTTATTCCACACGCCTAACATCCCGCAGCAAAGCACTGTGGGATACGTACAGCCGCAACAGCAGCACCATCACACCGCATCCGGCAACCTGACGGATTATAGAAACATGCTCCCACGGTAGCCCCGCCTCCCAGGAGTAGCTAAGAGGTTTGCGAGAGCGCTGAGCAAAAGCTCTGTGGCACGAGTGAAAGGAATAATAGCAAGGGACTCTCGTCTCAGAGAAAGTCCCTATGACAGCATGCGATGGTGCCCTCGAGGCTCCGTCCTGCCGGACTGCATGCAGTGGATGCTGGGATGCATAGAAGGAGCCCAAGGGACGTGGCCCATCTGTTACTCGTGGAGGTGGGGTCACAGAGAAGCCCGGAGCGGTTGAGCTGATTGGATGATACAGATGTTTCTACAGAGTGGATTGGAAGATGCTAAAACTTGCTGCATTTTTATTGGTTTTTATAAAGGGGTTTTTCACAGCTAGTTTGTTATCTGGACACTAAAACATACACATCAGACAAGTTACCCAAATGAGTGAAAATAAACAGCTGGAACTGTTCTCTGCTGAGACATCTTCTGGTTCTCTGTCAGAGATTGTTATACAGGGCAGGAACTTCTGCAAAGATCTGAATATATTTTAATACCAGAAGGTCATTTGCTGTGTTTTGATGCACACAGCAGATTCAGCCCCCTCCTGTTCTTTAGCTGTATGCCTGTAAAGACATAATGCTAATGTTAACATTCACAAACTTGAATTACATTGTAGATTTCAAATATTTAAGAACAATTAAAGGTTTTGTTAACTAGGTTTTAATATACTGTACATAATGTTTCTCCAGGAGTTCTCAAATCTCATTTAGAACAGACACAACTTTTGTCTCAGTTTTCTTTTGCTAGAAATGTTTCACTTTTTTATTATTTTCAGATTTTGTAACCCAAACGATCCTCATGTCCACACAGCAAAATTGTGTTGAGATGATCTTCTGACATCACAGCACAGCATGTGTTGTAATATTTATTAGTTCTCAGATTGATGTGTGGGAATCACATTATCAGTATTACACAGAGAATAATCTGTGTCTGATCTGTGCTTCAGAGAAACTGCAGAAACTGTGTCACTAATGAAGATCTGAGACGCAGCGAAAGATTGAAGAGCATCATAATGCGATGACATCACGTAACACAGTCTATTTATTGAGTCTTATTCATGCAACGCAACCAGAATGTTGTGCTTATGTTTATAAATAAAACCTGTTGTTTTTATTTAATTTTTTAATGATTTTTGAAGTGTTTTGTTTAATTGTCAGGAGTCACACAAACAGCAAAATTACCCCTTATTGTGAATGTTTAGGCCCCTCCAACAGACGATCCAAATCAGACTTTTCTCTGTAGAACTTTGTGCTGCGCTCTGTCCTCTCACTGCTTCAACATTTACATGGTGCTGGTCATTTCATTTTTTAATGCTGTTAAAGGTGTAAAATGAAGATTTTTGTGCCCTACTGAATACTGTGCAATGAAGATCTGAAAACATGAATGTTTGTAACATAAACTTAATATATTTTTGTTTCTGGTCAGGTTTGTTGTCTTGTTTTAGCAGAAGACTGTTTATATGAGTAAAAGCCAACGTGCTGATAAAATGAAAGTGGAAAGTATTTTTGTATGAAACATTCCTTGAGTCGTACAGCGTTGTTTGATTCCCAGGTGTCCTCATCCTGTTTTGCCTGCAGATCTTCAGGAATTTAGCAGATGTTTCACCCAAGCACCTGCTAACAATCTATCAAGTGACACTTAAAGAAAGCATTTTCGTTTAATTTAAAACCCTTACAAATATTTATCCATTCCCTGTTCCCACCATTCACACAATTCCCACAACACAGCTCTTAACATGCCGGTCCTCTGACCTGTCCGTGTGTTTCAGTGTTTTCCAGAGGTCTAAACTGTGTATGTAATTCATCTCATCATCATGACACTAGAGCAGGAATGATGACTGGATAATAAAAAGCTGCAGCAGTTACTGGGTTTGGTCTAGACGGGTCACTGCAACAGCAGCAGTGTGACGTGTCGGTTTTTATCATCAGTGCCTCTTTTACCTTCAGTGAATTCTGTACATTTGTGGTTCCTGTGCTGCTTTGAAACACGTTTAAGATTCTGTTAAGCTGCTCCATGAATGTAGACTAATGTTCTTTTAAAACGGGCAGCACAACGACTGCAAAAGATTCAGTCACTCAGAGAAACATCTGTGTACATCTTACCCTGAACATATCCAGCTGTTTCCTCCTCAGTTTAATGTTTTTACTGCTTGTACTGCTTGAGTTAAAGGTTTATTGTGTTGCAGGTGTGTTTGTAATGTTTGCACACGTGGATGTTTTTGTCTTTGTGTCTTTATAAATTGGGCAATGAGTGGTGAAGGAAAACTGAACCTGTGAACCGTTGCTCTGCTTGTGGAAACTGCACTTTATTTCTTTCTGTTTCTTTTTTCATTTTTGCAGATTCTCAGTTTGAGTTTCTGCCCTAAAGTGTCTGTGGTGATGAGGATTTGTGTGACTGTATTGTGAGTTTACTCTCTGTATAAATGCATTTATTACAGCAGGTGAGAAGAGAAACAGCAGAAAACACAAAATATTGTAATATATGACGTACAAACCAGATATTTAGAAACAATAGAGTTGTTTATTTTATAAGATGTCAAATAGATTGAAATGCATTTATATACAGCGTATGATTTGAAAATGATCAAATATGTATTTTGTAACAGATGAATTATTAAAGTGTCTTATTTGGGGGGTGTAAAGATTTTCTGCTCTTCATTTCAGTGAGTTCCCTCTTATTCTTCTGTGACATAAACACAACAAGCTTTAACATATCGTTAATATCGTTTTTATTGAAATTATTAATAAAAATATCTGTGAAACTGCCTGGATGTATTTTATAGTGACACCGAGTTGCTTTAATACAACCATTTAAAAACAACTATAAAAACATCCTACAGTACAGCAGTACAATGACAGACACCAGTAACTATTTACATATAAATAACTCCATTATTTTATTGTAACATATTTACAATTATTATAAATATGTGAGGGGTTTGGTTATATTTGGGTGGGTGTCGCAGGTGTGTCTGTAGGGGGCGCTGCTGCGCTCAGTCCCGCTACTAGCGAAGAAGAAACTAGTCGCGCGGTTCATATGAACTTTAATGACAGTCGGCGTCTGTTTTTAATCTACAGCAACTATGAAATATTATATCAACTTAAATGTTTAGTAGAAATAGCAGCATGTGCATGAAAGATACGTTCAGATTAACCAGTAAGTCTTCAGTGGCGGCGGACCGGTACCTGCTCAGATCCAGGTGTGTGAACGCTTCTGTCTCCTGCTTCCTCTGCAGCGTTTCAGTGTTTACAGATCAAAACTTTCACTTTAGTTTCACTTTAAGAAAGACGTGCAGCGTAACGCGTCGTATAAACGCTTTATTCTCGTCTGTATGGAGACACGTGGCGCTTTATAAAGAAGCACAACTGAAGGCTTTGAGCTGACAGTCTGTGCGGAACCTTTCAGACGAAACTGGGTTGAAAACCTTTGATGGATCTGACAGCATAAATGATCTTATTATGAAGAATATATGCTCAGTGATCAAATAAATACAGGCTGACTAATATGGATAAATCTCAACACATTAACTCCCAATACATGTACAGTAACATGTACACATTTAAATGTGTTTATATAAAAATACATTTGTGTTGTGCCCAGTTGTTGGTTTCACAGTTCAAATGAGTTCCTCAGCAAATCTTCTGTTGGAAATGATGAGTCTGATGAGATGAAACATTGAGATTATCTTTCCGTACCAACATCAGAGAATTTTACATACAACATGGGTATAGTGTGTGTGTGTGTGTGTGTGTGTGTGTGTGTCATTTGAGGTACAACATTTTAGTGAGAATCTTTCACATCTCTGGATCACTGATAACAAACTATCAAAACATCACAGCATCTTCCCTCCGTCTGTCTGTGCTGCAGTCACACATTCAGCTCCTTGTGCTGTACATGTCTGCGTCCTCAGGATGGGACTGGCCGTGGTCCAGCAGGGCAGGATCAGGAGCGAAGCGCGACTTCACTGGGAGGAAAGATGAGGAGCATTTTAGCACATGAAGAACTTTCCCAAGACAGACGTAGAACAGAAATGCATGCCTAGAGTAACTCATAGAAAACTCTTGTTTCCTCACCTGTGGCTGGTTCAACAATGACCTCCTGTACAGAAGATTTACTTGAAGGCGGGGCCTCAACAGAAGGGGGTGTGGCCTCTAGAACAGGCACTGGGACCTCTTCAGCTGTTGCATGGTTGGCTGGGGGCGGTATGTCAGAAACGGGTTCCTGTGCTGTGGGTGCAAGAGAAGCTTCAGCAAGGGTTGGAACAAGGGCTGTCAGTTCTTCGGTGGGTGGAGCAGAGGGTGTGGCCTCCTCAGCTGCAGGTGCGAGTCCAGCCTCTAGGTCAGTTTGAATGGAAGAGACAGGAACAGCCTCTACAGCAACAATAGGCTCCACAGCTGATTCTGGTGTCAGTTCAGACTCGGGTATGGATGAAACTGGATCTGAGATTGTTCCAGGGCCAGCAGACTGTATATAAAATACAAATGACATCGTGATCTGAGATGTTTTAAAGCGATTAACCTTAACTAACTTAATAACAGATTTAACAGTAATAGTTAAAATGACACATTGACTATTTCAATAAATTTTATAAGCTACACTTATAACACCACCAGTATAGTATTTATAGGTCGTTATATATGCTATAATAAACCCAATTTACTGGTTATTTGTATTACCGTCACACTGACAGCAGGCAGGCTGCCCTCCGCTGGTTTAGACTCAAACATGGAGGCAACAGAGGAACTGGCCCTGTATACCCTCTGACCAGTGATCTGTGAGGAGACAGCGGGTTAAAAATACTGACATGGATTTATAAGACTATAAATAGTGTTTGTGAGTGAGTTACCTTCAGAACTGCCACAGTCTGTGTGGGGTAACACACCGCGGTACCGAGTGCAGCCAGACACACAGGTATGATGGTCCTCTTCACACGAGAACCTGGAGACACAGCCATCACTCAGACGCCCATTTAAATCATCCTGATGGAAACTCACGAGGGGGGCAAGATTTTACACCCTAAAATGACTGAGTTACTTTCATGTGGAGGTAGAAGAGTTAAATTATGGGCAGGTGCAGGTCGTGGTTCTAAACTAAACCAAAGCTGCAAACATTAATTCATCAGGGGGAAACATGCAAGTTCTCTCTTTATTATCAAGTCTTTATGTTCTTCTGCTTACCCTTCCGTGCCAATATAAGACCACCCAATCCAGACACAGTTATGACACCCACTCTAGGCAGGAACCCGGGTGGTGGATCCCGGAGGAAGTAATACGTGTCTGCAATCAGAGCAGCTCAGGGGTCAAAGGTCATATCTGCAGTCATTCATTCTCTCCAGCGTCAGACTCACCTTCCCCAGCCTGGTAAGCAGATATAACTCCAGCTTTGACTGAAATGATGCCGTTCTGCAGATAAAACGTCAAACAATCACAATCAGATCATCATCACAGAGTGACAGAATCACAGTGTGTGTATGAACACAAGCGTCACCTGCACTGCTGTGATATACGGCCGCAGGCCCATCCGCACAGACCCCAGCCCTGCCTGCAGAACACCACACTTCTCCACAGACTGCACAGCAGGATCATCTGGGGAGTAGATAGACAACTAGAGAGAGAGAGACAGAGAGAGGGAAAGGTCATGATGGTATATTTGACTGGGACAGTACAGATGCTGCACTAACAGTGTGTCAGAACTCTATTATAAACGTATGTCTTGCCTCTCTTGAAGAAATCAGCTCCTTGTTTTTATTTTCGGTTGTGGAATAAATTCTGAAGGAGCCCAAACCCACCACAGCAGCAGGAAGTGCTGCATACTTCAGAATCTGAGGGTTAAACGCATCCTAGTGTTAGTACACAGCAGTTTGACTTCACACTAAAACACCAGAGAGAAGACATTCACTTCACTAGATCCTGCAAATGCCATCAGAAATAACAGGATGCAGTGGCAGTATGGTTACATAACACCATGATTATACAGTTTCATTATATTTGAATCATTTCTGGCATTTTTCAGTATGTTTGTAATACAAACACTATCAGCTGAGTGGTCAGTTTATTTTTAGGTATATAAGACGTTACTGTAATGGCTGACACTTCAGTTCGCGTAATCATCGCAATTCAATCACATTATTATGGCAGATAAATCTACCAGCGAGTGAATCTTCCGCCTGTTTAAGAAGTAAGACAGAAACGGACAGAGATCGTGATGAGACGTGCAGTCAGCTGGGCTAGAGGTGGACAAACATCCGCTGTATGTGACAGAGAGATGAACCTGCTGCTTATAAACTCAGACACACACGATCTGCTGACGACGATCCGGCTTTATAACACAAACACACGCGACGGACGGAGTGTGAAGAAACTCACCTTGGCCGCCATGTCGGTCCCGCCCCCTTCGCTCTCGCTACGGCAAGCGAGAGGAACCAGAAACTGTGTCAAAACGCGTGACGTTATTTCTGCGATTATAAGATAAAGTTTTCGTGTTAAGACGATGAGATTTTAAACACCGCTTCACGCTTTAGGGAGGTTTTTATATTGTTATATATAACCATTAACCATCAGCACAGGTTTGTACATATGTGATTTGACTTTTCATTCATTACAATATCTAATATTCAAGAAGCTCATGAAGTATAGTTTTCTATAAACTAGTCATTTATTCAATAACAATAACATTTGTTTTGCACATTTTCAACCCAGCTAACAGGAAACGTCCTCTGAACGTTTGCTAATGTTCATTTACACATCATTACTGTTACATGTTAGT
>JBAJNP010007463.1:0-12631 GCA_036877545.1 Yasuhikotakia modesta | reverse complement strand
TTATTTTGATATATGTAATATATATAAGTTCTAGTAATGCTACTTAGTGAACGCTCTTAAAACGTTCTTCGTTAGCTGGTGCGTTTATCAGAAATGTTTGGGGAAAACTCCTTCTGTGGAGCGAACGCTGAATCCATCATGAGAGAAACAGCAACAGCTGTTGTTGGTTTATAAAGCTGAAGGTCCACATGATATTTTGACGCAGAAGAACGTCTGGTTGAGCAGCCAGACAAAACACAGCCCTTATCTGATCCCTGTCATCACAGGTGAGGAGATTGAGGAGCCGTCACTGGTGTTAGACGCTCGGTAAATGACAGCCCTGAAGTTCTGAAAGATGGAAACCTGGCTGAGAACGGCTTCTTCTGTCTCCGTGGTCATGCTGGACTGACTTCAGTTTGTCTGCGCAGACACAAGCGTGAGACAGAACATTGAGGAAAATTGGGAGTGGACCTGCTAGAAGGGAACGCTGCGGTTTACAAATTCACCACAAATCATTCAAACACACTCATGGTTATCTCTGAGGACTGCGTTTGCTGCTCTCCACCCTCACAGCTTGCTTTTAGCTTGTGGCTTGCTGAGAAAACAGGACCCAGACCTGTTGTATACTAATGTCAAATGGCATAAAACTCAGATGGAACCGCAACTTGGTAGACCATCAAAATACACAAACCAGTCATCCAGTGGTTCAGTGTTACCGCTAGAACTGTGAGAAACTGGACAAAGGGGCCGAGAAGACTTTTAGGCTGGTTTGGTGGAGATGTGTTGGGACATGTTGAATCATGCGGTGAGGATGCCGAGCGACTCAGCCCTTGTTTTACAAGCTACATCAATTTTGGGCCGTTCCCACAAGGACGTTTTCTCAAGGAGAACCAATATATCAGCGGGAACTTGAATGACCTGCTAAACAGGAAGTACACAGATTATAAAACAGGACAGAAGCAAAGCAAGTTCAGACACAGCAGAAAACAAACGTCAAAAGCTAATAATTTTAGGTTGTAAGGWTTTAGGTTGTAAGTTTTTAATAATTTTAGGTTGTAAGGTTTTAATAATTTTAGGTTGTAAGGTTTTAGGTTGTCTAACATTCCCATTCAATAACAAAAATAAAACGTTACTAAAACATTCAGTGTTGGTTCTGAGAACATTATTGACACATTGTTTACTTTTACAACATTTCCAAAATGTTTAAACATTTTCAAACATTTTTGACAGCTATCAAAAATAAATGTAAAAATATATATATACTATTAAAATGTTTAACTAATGTTACTGCAATAATGTTTTTAGTATCTCTGAGAGAACACTTAGAGAACATCAGTCAACATTGTGAAAACGTTTTCTGTTAGCTGGTACAGAACTAATGAGAATTCATTAGAATTTGACTCTCAGTCACAGTCACTTAACTCCCCCCTACTCTCTACTTGCCCCAGTGGGGGAGGGGGGCAGGTTGTGAGGTTTCTGCCCCATCATTTCTCCCACCCCCTCCTTCACCCACCTCCGCTCACCCCATTCTTTCAACCTGCAGAAACCTCAGGGTGTGCTGGAACGTCTACACAACCAACAGAGAACGTTCTCTAAATGTTGGCTATTATTCCCTAAAAGTTATCAAAAACATTGCAGTAATGTTAGCAGAACGTTTTTTATGTCATATAAAAAAACACATTATAAACGTTTTAAAAATGTTACAGAATTACAGTTTGAATAACGTTCTTTTAAACAAGCAACAACAGTTTTAATAATAATGGCAATAAGCTTGCTTAGAACATTTAATGTAACATTTTTAACATTTTGTTACTAAAAGGAAACATTAGGATAACATTCTTACAACCTAAAATTGTTAGCTGGATAAACACATTGGTCTCTACAGCCTCAAAGTAACAACAGACACTGAATTTAAAGAAGACAAACATCCTGACAGACTGAGACAAATTCTGATTAGCATGGCTTTTGTAACGCTAACTGCAGTTTGAACCTGCACGAAACACAATGATTTCTCCATAGGTGGGCTTCTGTCTTCCATAATAAACATTGTGTAGATGCCACATGCCTGGTTTGAGGAGCCCATGTTGCGATTGCATAACTAAACAGCCAATGTACACCTGTCCCAGAATTCCCCAGTCCTGGTGTGGACCCAGCTGTCACCAATACAGGTGACTGTTGGACTGTCTTCTATTGTGGCATCTTTAAACAAACAGCTAACTATTCAACACGTAACCCTAACTGCATTCTCTACCACCGTAAACAAGCCCACTAGAGTAAACACAGGCATGCTGACTGAAATACCACTGAGTGACCACACCCCCCCTCCTGGACACTAAACAGAGCAGAAGGAAACACGGTCCGTTCCCAGAGGAACCTGGTTGGCTTTTCCTCCAGATTAGCTAAACGGAGGCAAATAGTTGGGGGAGGAACGCTGAACAAATCGAACGGAGAATCTGGACTGTTCTTTACTTTTTATTTGCCTAGCCATCACATTGACACAGTCAAGTAGCTTAGCATCAGAAATCCTTAAAAGGCTAAGCAGAATTTGAGCCGCTGTATGTTGGTGTTGGACCTCAATGCTCAAACCAATCATGTCGTAATTAAAACAAATGACACGGCAGCATCGTGTTTGTTCAGGCTTGGCGACATTAAGAAAACTACGGTCCAGAGGCCCGGGGGGGTTTGGGGCACCCATACAAGCCCCATTCAGACACATAACACAGATGGAAATAGCAAACAAAACAAGGCGTTCTGGGAAGGCCTCTGCGGCCTCAAACCTGCCCATCTGCGTTTGCCACAAAACACTAAATCCAGGCCTTGAGGCAAGACGTAGCCCTTTGCAAACGGCTGTTGGGTTTAACAGACGTTTCTGGAGCAAAGATGGTCATGTAATGGCCGCTTCCTGCCCTACGCGGGGTAAACCAAGGGCCAGACGTTGTTTAACGTTTCTCCAGTCTAAGACGTTTTATCATGACATTAATAACACACTCTCAAAAAATGTCTTTTCAAAGACAGTCCCTCTTTTAAAAATGTAATTTTCATCATACTTTTTTATTATTACTCCAATGACAACTCAAACACTTCACGCACACAAACCACCCAAATAAACCCTTGAAACAGGTTTGAGAGTTTAGCATGCATCTATTAATACTAGTGCAAACCGCTAGTTCCCTGCTCCAAATCTGTCTTCATTCCTTCTTCCTTCAGCCACGTTACTGTGCTAATGTCACGGCCTCCACCATCACTGCTGCTCCTAAATAAACACGCTTGTGTGCAGAATGAAGAACTGAGATTTAGCTTGATTGGGCGATAAGTGGGCCGGTCTCATGGGAGTCTAGCCTGGCTTTGTTTTGTGCCATGTGTGCTAGTTTGTCTGCTGTTTTTTGACATTGTAATTATCAGTCTGTTGTGGCGGTCCTTTAATAACACGGGACGCTGCAGGAACGGAGGGGCGGTGAAAATCCTGCTAGATAATGCAAGACCAAAGATAAACTTGTCATTTATATGCATGTGTGATGTAATGGCATGCAGAAAACATTAAATACAGGTCAAATGCAAGTAAAATGTTTAAGTAAATGTATAGCAAGTAAAAGTGCCAAATGCATCAATACCCTGGATAAACTGTGTATGAAGTGAACTGAGGCCTCAACCATATATCAGTCACAGGAACTGCAGCTGAAACTTTATTCACGTTTGGGTTTCTGTGAATCTCTATGAGCTAAATGCTAACTGTCCCTCTAGCTGCTATTTTAGGAGGCAGACTGTGATGAAGATCTTCACAAAAAAGCAGGTGATTTCCTCAGCTGTGTGTGTATATGTGTGTGTTTGTGTATGTATGTGTGTGTCTGTGTGTGTGTGTGTCTGTATGTGTGTGTGTGTGCGTGTGTTTGTGTCTGTATGTGAGTGTGTGTGTGCGTCTGTATGTGTGTGTGTGTCTGTGCGTGTGTGTGTATATCTGTGTGAGACATCACACAAGACAAACAGGGACATCAGAAGATCTCTGGACTTTAGCAGGACGTACCACAATGCATCTCTTCCTGCCTCAGTGTTGAATAACTGCTTCCTTCTGTCTTTTTCCTTCCTTGTTTTGCCCAAGAAACCTCTGAAAGTCAGTCTCTCCATTTTCCCACGAGTTTCAGTGTTTGGTTACGAGCTCTGTGCGGTTACTCCATCAAATGTGCCTGGCAGGGACCTGACTGAGGTCTAATACGGCTTTCAAAGATACTTTATAGAAGAACTTGGACTTTATTCATGCTGTAAGAGACGAGTCCAATCTTCAGATACTAAGGATTCAAGCAGACAGTTTACAGAAACTCAACCACAGCTGGCAGGTCTGACCAAACACCTCAGATCTGAATGACTCTGACCTTCACTCGTGTCATGAGATTTCAGACGATGTACAAACCCTTCAGACTGTTTGGGGAAAAAGGGTTGATTGATTTTTTCAGGAAAAATTACAGGCCCTTAAGAGTGCAAGCGACCGCTGTTAATGAGGCGCAGCTATGATCTAGACCCCAGGAGGGAGTTAAACCTTAAACTTCCATCTGCTACAAACTTGCAAACTGGCCTGATGGCAATTCAAGACGTAAACGTGGACGGGGTTGAGGCTTGGCAGCGAAATTTAATTCCGTTAAAATCTTTAGTGGGCCTTAGTATACCTAACTATTAGCTGTGTGTGTGTGTGTGTGTGTGTGCATGGGCTAACATGTATACGATAGGCCATGTCCAAAATGCCGCCCTCAGTCTTTGTGGTTTTGCCCCGAGTCCAGAGTTTGGTGATGTAATGCTGCAGGGACTTCTGGGTAATTTTGATGTCCCTAAAAAAGCAAAATCAACCACATTTGACCCACTAAGAAAGTATCTTTGCAAGATTTATTGCATTTGGACTCATAATTCAGGCAAAGTGTCACAGTGTTTTTCTTGTGAAAGCAACACGCAGGCTGAGTCTTGTCCGGACTCGACAGGGGGCCACAGGGCGTTTGTGAGGTTTGGTACCGTTGTTTATTTATGGCATGTTTGTGAAAAAGGTACAGAGGTACAAAACATTTTAGACCCACTAAAGAGATTCTCTTAACCAAACACTAATGAACAACCAAACAATCAGTTCCTGTGCATGTTTCTACTGTTGTAAGTTTATGATTCGAGCATCATTATAAATGAAACCTAGAGACAGATACAGATTCAAACTTTGCTATTTGTCATTTGCAAATAAACTGATAACCATTCAACAGACACACAAGACAACCAATGACTAATGATAATCTTTCTAGCTAACCCAGCTCACAATTATAGTTGCATAAACGTTTTCTTAAGTAAAAGTAAGTAAAAATGTTAAAAAAAACACTCAAACTTGTGCTTCCATCACTGGTTAAAAGTGCAGACTAGCGTGTTCATTACAGCGGCTCATAACCCTGCCTTTGTCTCAGTTAAACCTGACTTGCAAATGTCCCCATTAGATCCAGAAAGGACAGATGCCACATCTTCCTGTAGCTCACATCCACAAGCACAGCTTGGTTTTATAACCGCAGACAAAAGTGTCCAGTCAGAAGTCTGTCCCCAACCAATTAACAGATCAACAAAGACACACCGAGACGTCCATCACAGAACAAAAGCCTTTATGCTAACAGACAAAGCGTGAATTAATCAGGACTGCAGATCAGATTTGACTCAGATTAAACCTTTCTGGCATTTTTACTGCAAATTCTTCAAAGACAACAAAGTATAAATGTAATAAAAAGTTTACATTTATATATGTATCTCATATATTAATATATTACAAGTTCTCAGAAGTTAAAACAACTTTTGATTGGATGAGCTCCTTTCAAATGTTTTGCAAAATATATGAACAAACGTACATCTGTGTTTTCAGTTCTTCACTGTTATCAGTCTAACTGCTGACTACTGACTGCTCCAAAGAACCGGATGTTAGAGTCCTGTAATGCTGTCCTGCTGTTTGGTGCCAAGCTCAAAATGTCTGATTTATGGCCGACATCCTCAATGTCTGAGCTGTGTCCAGACTCAGGGTGACAGAGGTCCCTGAACAACAATAAAACTCATTCAGGCCACCAGAAAGTAGATGTAGAACATTCAGAACAATCTAGAACAACAGCAGAAAACATGCCTCAACTGCTCGTGCAGATCTGGGAGATGTAATCACCTCACCGCCACACAAACCGGCTGGGGGAACGTCTAAACATCTTCACTGGAAGCTCAACTGAAACCTTTATTTCCAATGAATCTCAGTTATTAATTATGTGATGACTAAGTACGTTGGTTTAATTGTTCTAAAGAAAGTCTCCATATTAAGCGATGACATTAACACACACACGTCCTCTCAGGAGGCAAGTATTGTCTGTTTCTACCAGTCGTTTCATGTTGTCTTTAACATGTCCCTCAGGTGAATTCCTGCTCGTGTCAGAGGTTTTTGACAGGAGTTTACCGCAAGAGAGTTGCTGGTGGCATTTGTAGAGCTGAAAATATTTTGTATATATGTCTCCTGACTGAACACGTTTATATCGAAGGGCAAAGACAAAACAACTGATAAAAAAACAACAAAAATTTCTACAAAATCCCTAAAGGATTGATTCCTGTTTCCCAGTGAAACCAAAAGTGTTTTGTAACAGCATGAGACGTCTTCCTGCATTATTTATATAACATAAATGTGTCTTTTGTTTAGTTGTAATATACACAGAGGGAAAACGAAAGTAATGTTTTATTCCTGTTAACATACCCAGCTAAGCATTTTAGGTTGTAAGAATGTTTCTGTTATGTTTCCATTAAGTAACAAAAACAGCATTTTGAACATTTTATGAACCTTCAGAACTTCTTTAAAAGCCCCTTTTTAAAAATATGAATATATATTAAAATTCTGTAACGTTTTGAAAACATTTTACAAACTACTATAAAATAATGTTTCTGATACGTTAGATGTAAATTAGAAAACGTTCTCTTATCGTTACTGCAGGAACTTTGAGAGAACATTATAAAAACATTCTGAGAACGTTCTCTGTTAGCTGGGTAGTTGTTTGAGACCAAACAGACTGACAGACTGTCTGTATAAAAACACACAGTGGCTATTAGCAGCATTAAAGCTTTGCAGCTGAACACTGACTCTCTGCCTTCATTAAACTTTGATGTGAACATTTGTTTTTAAACTCTGTCTGAAGTCTCTGAAACTCTGCTTCAGTCAGTAACTGAGCAACGTTACAATCCTGGTGGCGTGTTTCATTTTTAATACACGCTGTGCAGGTAAAAAGTTTAAAGTCATTTAAAATACCTGCTTCTTATGTCAGTGGTTAAAAGTCTCTTAAATAAATAATGATATATAACAATCTGTCATAACTTATTATTTGGCTTCAGAACTGAAACCTAAATCACACCACACATCATGTATAATATTGAGAGATTATATTAACTGACAACAAACTATAGATACATGATGGATGGTGACAGATCTAAACCTGTTACAGTAAAATGACTTACAGAAACATGAAACAGTTTTGATTCAGCACAGTTTACAGATTTACTGTAAGCAACCGTTTCATTTGAAGCAATTAAATATTACAGAATACAGCAGATGTTGATACTGTAAGCCAAAATGATAAACGCCACACAGATGAAAACATATGCCTACATCTACACACCATATGTTTAATCTGCAATTCTGTTATCATGGATAATTAATGAGTTTGTTAAATATTATGATAATGATATTATGATGCGTTATGTATTATGGAAAACCAGCAGCAACCGTGAAGTTTAACCAAAATAACTTTATCACTTATTCAAAGTGGCAGGAATGAAGAAACAGCTTTAGAAGTTATTTTAGTACTCAGAGCTATTTTAGCAGTGCTGTGCTGACAAGAAAAATCCACCTGTCTTTCTTTCTCTCTCTCCCTCCACCTGTCTCTCTCCCTCTCTCTCTCTCTCTCTCTCTGCATGTAGCTACATGAAAACTGAGCTTTGCAGCACTTTGCAGCGAGATGGAATTATTTCTCCATCACTCAGTTTTTCCTGTCTTGACGTTCCGCTGCTGGAAAAAGCAGGACAGCCTTTTCTGTTCACAATTCAGCCCTGTGTTAAACTCCTGCACGTGTCACTCTTGGCCATTTTCCCTCGCTGCCCCTAATTTCCTGTCGAGGGTCAGTGTTGTCATGGCGACAGGCGGTAGACTGACCTACGAAAGCGTTTGTGTGGCTGTACCCGACAGCCTCGGTCCACTCTTTTATTTCTGCTCTCCGTCAATCCTTCCATCCAGGTTCTATCCTAAACTACATCCCATAATTCCACAAACATCTCCAATCTATTTAGCTGCTGTTGCACTTCTAAAAGCTTCTGTTTGGTCAGCAGTGACTCTTAGTGTCTGATGGTCTTGACATCGTAAGAGCCGTTGGTGTGGCATCAGGAGTTTCTGCATGGACAGAACGTTCTAAATGTTCTCGTAAGGTTTGGAGACTCAGAAGAGCAGGTCATAGGTTTCAGCTAATGATACGGCCGCTTGCTCTAACAATACAGCTGCTTTTATTCTAATGGTAAACAAATGGAGCTCACATGCGTTGAGAGTCTCTCGGATATTTTTGAAGCACTATAAAACACTCACTCACTCACGCTACAGAACAGCAGCATTGACTCTGAGCTCCACACATCTGAGAAACGTCTGCAGCTGCGCTTCTGGGTTTGGCAGGACGTTCGTATAAACAGCACTGACCGAACAAGATGGTGTTTTCCCTGTTACTGCCATCCTGAATCCAAAAACATAAAACCAAACTCAAGACACAAGTGCACAGGCAGGAGCCAGACTCAAACCCTACCGGGGCTAAAACTGTTCTAAAAGCCTAATTGTTTCCATTATGGTGGAAATGAAACTTCCAGTAAACTTCCATAAATCTCTTTCATATCTCAGTTGTTTTTCAATGAGATCAAATGGAGAGCATGTGGAGTCTTCTCAGGAGATTAAGTCTCCTGCAGTTGAGATGTTTCTGCTTAGAAAAAACCTCTATAGTTTCAGACAAGATCTCAACAGAGTCTCAAACTGTTCTCAGTTTTGCTCAGACTCCAATGAACACATTTCTCATCAAAGACTACATTAACTCTTGTTAAAACTCCTCAGAAACTTTCTCATTTGTGTCTATTTTAAGAAACATCAGAAACTTACAGTTGGAAACAAGCATAACTGAGAACCCATGAGCTGTAAATGAGCAACAAATGAGCAACAGTTTCATAGTTTCCTCAGTGAAACTATGAAAGACACGTTCAGCTGTATTTTAGGCTCACACATGTTGACCTCAGCAACGAGAGACAATGTTTGGAGTGAGAAACACTCAGTCATCAGTCATAAGAATGACTAAGTTTTCAGCATGAATCAATAAAGCAGACCTGCATGCTGCAACACCAACAGCAATTATCTGACAGAAGCTGGTGTTCTGTCCATCTGCTGACCCTGATATTTAATAGATTTTAAATGGCACGCTGCTGCAGCGGCCGCCCTGTTAAAACATGTGCGTTCACCGAAAACGGCTCCAGGAAAGAAGTACTAAAATAAACAGAAAACAGCGAGAGAGAGAAAGTGGGAGTGGCTAGACTTGGCCAAGAGAAGTCAGCTTTAAAGATTTCCAGATGTGAGGCTGGTTGGCAGATGACAGAGAAGAACTTTTGCAGCCGAGGGACTATGAATGATCCTCTTGTGAAAGGCCGTGCTAACGTTGCTGCAACGTTTGAGTTAATCCGTTTAAACCGATCCCATTTTAGCAACCATACTGTGACGTGTCTGAGTGTAGGGGGATTACTGGTGAGTTAAAATGTGATGTGACTTCATTTATCAGAAATGTGGTACGAAAAAGAGCCCCTGGTGACGTCAGAGAAAAGGGAACCATGGGACATTTTATAAGTGCATCAATGTATCTCAAATTAAGAAGTAAAACAGTCCCTAGTTCTGCTCAGACTTCACAAGCAAAACAAACAAACTGCACCCATTCTGGTTTGTAAAATACTGTCCCACTAAACCTCCCGTAAATAAACTGTGTAACCTAGAAGACAAAAGTTCAAAGTGAACCGTGCAAACATTTAGGGCACCTGACACATGGTTATACACACAGTAAACACAGGTGAGGCGCGCCGGGGGTGTTTTAATAAAGTTCTCACGGGGAACAAAAGCAGGTGACAAACACGTCATGCATAATCCGGGAGATGCTTTGCGCAATCCGGTCTGACTCACGGCTAAAACTGCCGGAGAGGACCGGGGCGGCCCGGTGATCTAACCGCACTTGATAGAGGAAATGAAGAGGTGCGGATGTCCATTCATCAAAACAGAAACGACTCACAAGGGTTGTAAGTAGTGCGCACGCTGCGATTTGTTAACCCGGCCTTCCTGAAAGCGCATTATTGATCCGCTGGTCGACTTTACGGTCTGACCTACTTTGATGCCCTCATGGGCGTCTGAAAGCGAGAAGCTGCGCTGGTCTTATGCAAAGAGCACGAGTAGATCTTGGCTGCCCGTGCTTAAAAAATAGCTTTCAGCTTGCGTAGGCTAAATATTAGATCCACATTACCCTGATGTCCAAATAAAGTCTTTAACTGCCTGGGAATCGCGTGTGCGTTCATGAAATCCCTTCTGTTTGTTGCATGTGATGTACAATGTTATGCACGGTTTTGTTGATTAACTTCTCACTGTTCACTACCGGAAGCATCTTAGCAACCCCTTGGCAACACCTATGCGCAGAATCCCTCAGCAGCTCCATGGCAACACCCTGGCAACCGCCCTCACTACCCTGATGATGCCACAACCTCTTCTTCTGCTCGTGTCGTGTATGACAGGTGTATCTCATCACGCTCCACTCACAGAAACAATGTGTTTATTATCGTCATCAATTAAACAACAGAAACCAACAGGAACAAATACTCACCACTGGCGTTCTTCCCGCAAATGAGATGCTCGTAGTGTTGCAGGACCCCCCACAGCTCAGCATCGTTGTTAACGACCCCTTCCAGCGCCTCTCCCGTCAGCACGCCGCCGGAGGTCGCGCCGTCTCTCTCCGCCATCAGCACCCGCACGCCCACCTCCTCCACCAGCGCCTCCATGCACGCGGTCAGACAGATAGCCGCGTACTCATGAATGCGCACCGAGATGCGGGTGTCCACCATCCAGCGGAAGAAGCGTCCCACTGAGAAGATCAACCCGCACCGGGCTGACTTCCCCTTGCGCAACAGCTCTCCGGCGCTCATGTTATACATAGAGATGGCCTTCACAGTTGCCGAGACGCAGTGGTCAGCAAGTGCCCAACTGAGCACCAGTCGAATCGCGCTTTGAATCTCGAACCGGGTGCATCTACAGTGCATGACGCTCAGCCGCTGCGCCTCCCTGGAGATGCGGATGAGCGCTCGGCGCATCAGGGTGGACAACCTCCGCACAGCCTCCACCGAAAACGACGTCCCCTTCCCTGCGCCTTTACGCACGACCCGTCCCACGTCTTCCTCGGTCCACGGAAACTCCTCCAGCTCCGGTAAGCGCGGACACTTGGAGAAAATGTCCTCCGGGTCTTCGGGAAGAACGGTGTTGACCGTGTCCCAGCTGTTGTTTCGGCTGTTCATGGACCCCGAGTAGTACCACCAGTTCCCCCGGTGAGGAGTGTTCATGAACGCCTGGGAGTTTGACTTTGAGGAGGACAGACTTAAAGACTTACACGAGTCTCCTGCTCCATAACCGGAGTCCAGAGTTAAATCCTCCAAAGTTTTCATGTTTGCGCTGTTTATTCCTGCCATGACTGCTGGTTCTGCTTTTAAAGGGAACCTGAAACAGAGAAGATGTTCTAGCTGTGCGAAACTCAAGCTAGTTCCACTGGTTCCTTTTGTCATTCATGGAGCACTTACAGATCAAACACACCGTCAAATGTTATATTTACATCCTCTTAAAGCCAAAACGTTGGGAAAACTTCCTTACCTCTCCAAACGTCCATGCCCACCCGGGAGGCAAAGTGCGCAGAAGTTTCTCGCCTATTCCTCTCCAGTTTCAGAAACCAATCGATTAAACTGGACTGAAAGTTTGGGGTGGAAATCCATCAATGTGGCGTAAATCAGATGTCAGATCGATCAGGGGAGACGCAATGAAAGCTTTTAGGATAAACGCGTTAAACGACACGGGAGTCCGCGCGTCTCCGTCACCGCGACTGTGACGCGAAAGCGGGGAGCGAGACTTTAGTCCGGTTTGAATCGCGAGTCGAATCTTTTAAACGACTCCTTTGAACAGTCCGAAGCGTTTGCGAACTTAGTTTTAGAAATAAACGGCGAAACAAACGTGACATCGTGTGATGCGACGCAAAGCTTCAGTGTTTCACTAATAACGCATTTAAACCAGGTATTGTGCGATTATCGGTTATATGAATGAACGAGGGGAACGATAGACCGAGAACCGATTCGGTGACTCGGATCGAGTGTGTAAGCGATCAGTCAGCAGTTAGTCAGCGGGGAAATCATCTGTCTGCTTTCTCAGAAACACACAAACTTTTCATATTTACAGTTATAACAACCACCCATAACCGGATTATGACTATATTACACCCTTTGCTTTATGCACTTTATGCATTCAATGCTCCCGTTTTCATTGCACTGCTATATAGAAGTATATATACTGCAATATAATATAAACTGCAAACTTTTA
>JBAJNP010007462.1:0-22516 GCA_036877545.1 Yasuhikotakia modesta | reverse complement strand
ATGCTTTTCTGCAACTTTGTTCTTTAAAGTTTTGTTCTTGAACATATTTAAAGTCGATTTAATTTAGTTAATGATGCAAATTCACCCATTATACAGTTTATCTGCTTTTAAATTAAACCAGTAACCCAAATAAACAGGATTTGCTCTTTTTCATTTTACCACTTGGGTTTGCGGGTAACAACTTTTTGACTTGTTGCCCTAATCCTGGCCCTCCAGCGGTAGAGTTTGACGGTGTCTTTGGGCGAGTCTGTAGGATCACATCCGTGTTTGTATGTACGAGAGGGAGGGAGGGACACTTTCACAAACCTTCCCAAGTTTTGGGATTTGGGCATCGCAAGTATTGCTTGTCAGTTATGATGCCGCTTGCAAAGTTTACTCGGAAGGACAATGAGATGCTGGCGTGCAGCCTCCGGCAAGGTGCTTTTAAAAACAGCCCTCGGTTTACTCATGGTCTCGTTTTGAACCATTTCCAGCACATTCTCTGCCTAAGGTAAGATTTGTTTGAATGAGCCCATGGGAGACACGAGCTCGACCTGTGCGATGAAGCTACAATCCGCTTGCAATGCAGATGGGATAAAAACGCGAGAGGCGGTTTCTATGTAACTTGTGGACACACTCGTACTCTCACGTTTTAGCAACGCAAGCAGAACTGTTCTGGTGTAATAGTGAACAACTGAATAACAGACATGATACCAAGGCAATGAATGCCCCTTATTTGCCCCTTGTTTACACGGTGCATTCAAACATCACATGCCTGCTTGTTTGTTTGTTTGTTTAAGTAAGAGTTTTAGTAACAGTCTCTCTCTCTGAGCTTTGACCCTAAAACAACAAACTTACACGAAGTGCATGAAAGTGCCTGTTTGTGAACAATGCATTGTTGTTGTTTTTAGCTGTTCTCTTAGTTTTTGTTTTTGCATGCGAAAGATTGATTGTAACTCCCAGTCTTTCATTGAAATGTTATGAATTGTGGCCCCGGTGTGTTTTCAACACACGTACTTGATTCCCTAACTAGTGCTTTTGTTTTTTCGACTATAGACTTCAGATTGCTGGGCGCTGAGCCAAAGCAGAATATGAGAGAGACCATTTATTTTATCTGTGCTGTCCAGCTGTTTTACTGCATGGTAAACAGTGAAACAAAACATGAATGGTAATAAGAAATTGCCCAGAGGCATTGAATGGACTGTCGCCGCCGCTGTCATCTGAAATGGATGTTGTCTTGTTTACAGGAAAAGTGTTGATTTTCCCCGGAAAAGTGAGATGGTGCTTTGTAAATAAGTGAAGTGGAATGATAGAAACAGACGTGTGGGCAGCCAATGAGAGGCAACAGAGGGATTCCCATCATAAACCGTGATGGCGCATACTTTGGGCTATTTTTTATGACATCATCACTTTCAGCGTCTCCACCGATACGGCGTCCACAGGTCGTGTGACCTCAGGCGGAGGATGCGGATTAGGTGTTGATGGTGCGAACATCACAGGCAGGCTGAAATTTACAAGAATGTCGAGAAGCGAACCCTCAGGCTTTGTGGCTAATGCATCACTCTGACAGATTCCTGTTGAGACATGCCGGTGAGCGAGTGAGGGTCACTTTCAGGGACAGTGTAGATGTGCAGAAGACATACTGGTTAGTTTGTGGTTAATTTGTACAGTATAGAAAAATGTAAATGAAACAGCCAGGTGTTTATTTTGTGGCAGTGACAAAAGAAAATGCATACATGTCAACAACACTCTGCTGGAAAATTCAGTTTAAGATGGTGGTTGTGTGTAAGGAACGTGGTAAGCAGATGGTTTCTAACAGGTTTAAGGTGACCGTGAGAAGATCCATGTTGGATCTGCTGGATTAGCTGCTGTTTTATTAGAGATGTGTTCTTGAATGTTAAATAATGGCTATATTTGATTAAACAAAGCCTAGAGCCACAGCGTATAACAGTTCCTTAATATACCTGTTTTTTCCAGAGAATTTACAGTTTCTCTTTTCCTCTCACCTTCTCTTCTTCTGTGGTTCATGTTAAGGAGCTGAAGGAGGACGTCATGAGGCTCATCTGGTCCTCTCTGGTGCTTCTGACCATCTGGTTGGGTCGCAGGGGTCAACTGGCCACAGCTGAAGGTGAGAGTCTGCTCTACAACTCAACTCATGATTTTGTCAAATGGTAATTCAAGCTGTTTGGTTGTGTATGTTCTGTATGTAATTCAAGTCAGCCTATCAGAAGCCAGAGAACTTACATTCACTGCCACAGATCAAAGTTGATGTGTCTAGGAAAAGGAAGTTTGTAGCAAAATGGTTTCCAAACACCACAACAAAAACAGTTTTGGGTAGACATGTATACCTAGCTAACAGAGACTTTTCTCAGAACACTGGCTTATGTTCTATCAAAATTATCAACTAAAGTCTTGCAGCAATGTTAGTAGAACATTTCTATACATTATATTTCATAAATCAAAAACGTTGTTTTTAGGTTGATAGTGGAACATTTAAAAGTGTTCCTGTAGCTCAACAATTAATGTTAATGTTAATACAAGGTCTTTAAAACTGCATTTGTAGAATCTTCAAAACCACGTTTGTGATCTTGTAGTACTGTGATCCTGTAAAAAAAACGTCTTGCCAGAAAGAACTGTTGAAAAAAAAACTCAGAGCAAGTCAAATAATGCCTTTTTTTCAGACTGCCATGCTCTAAAAATATGGCCGTGGAAATATTGAACTCTCTCCCTCTCTTTCTTGTACCGCAAGTTTTATGTCAGCAATTGGCAACATGCAGTAAATTGGGAACTCTCAATGTCAGTGAAACTTTCATTACATTTTGAATGACATTTTACGATCTCAGAGTAATTTGGTTCTTGGCTTGTCCTTCATACTGGAACAACTGGTCAGTGTCTAATAACACAAGGAACCTAAACCTTTTCAGGGACAAAATCTACAGTGTAAACTTTACTAAGACTTTGTGAAGACATATTTTCTCTTATTTATCACTTTATATGTGTTTTTTTGCACTTTTGTTTGCTAAGGTCTCTGTAAGGCTTTAGGAAGGACTGACTGATGTCTTTCAATCTTTTATTGTTTGTGTTTGTTTATGTGTTAGCTTTGGGAATCAGCTGGAATTCAATGATACTGTGTTGTATTTATATCTGGTTTAATGATGTTAAATGTACTGTTTAGTCATTAAAAGCAATAATACAATGCAATTATTTGACCGCCTTTATCTGTGTTGAACTCAGTGCATTGTGCAATTTTATTATTAGATCATTCTAAGTTTAGATTTTGGTCCATTTTAAATAAATGAAGGTCCTTTGACCTAATGCTATAGTATGTTTCATTTTACTCTGAATGGTGCTTCAAAAATAATATTGTAAAAAACGTAACTGAAATGATTGATTTTTGGGAAAAGAACAGCAATACAGTATAATGAGGTAAAATATCACAGTACTAGATGAAGAAATATTGATTTTTTCTTTAGCTAATATGGGCTATAATCTGCCTGGACTGTATGTCTGATTTATTTATTTTGGTTTGTTTTTGTTTATCCTTCTGAAATATAGTACTTATTACACTGCAAAAATGGCATACATTACAATTTACTGCCTTATTGTATTTAGAAGTTATGCTCTTTGCAGACAATAAGCAGTCAGTTAAGTGCCAGTTTTGATATATGCTTTTAATTTAAAACAGAATCTGGTCATTGTTACAGGAAATGGTGAAATGATGTCATATATCCTCTTCAGTTCCATTGTACTTGTATATTTCTATTGAGGTCATTTCTTGCTCTATAGCATTTCATCATTATAGCCCCTAAATTCGTGCACAGAAGTGATGCCAGCATTGCATGAGTGTGATAACCTTTTCCCAAATCTTCTGCCTCGTTCAGTTACCCCAGGCGTGTGTTTCGTAGGGCAGGTCACAGTTCTATGAGGTAGCTTTCACACCCCTGCTGTTCTGAGCCCCACTTGACTTTCTCTATAATGAGTTTCTTCAGGCCAAGTCTAAAACCTAAAAATATACAATACACAATATGCAGTCAGGGACAAAGAGAGCAGTGGCTCAGGGAGCGATCGTGAGCGTGGGAGGATAGGACGCTAAGCAGTATTTCACATTTATGAGCCTTCAAGATAATATTAACGAGAAGATGTTTTAAGATGTTTTGGTGAGCAGACCTTGAGCTTGTTGCCTTTAGCATGCCAACACTGAACCTTAAACTGTTTATTTTACATTGTCCTTATCTTTCTAAAATGGATGTGTTGTTAGCATCTGGGCAGGTAGGAAGTCCTTTTATTTCTTAGCCTTTCAGAAGTGTCTCATATCTGCAAATTAAGAGTACTGAATCTTACATAAGTACTGAATCTTACCTAACTTTAAACTGAATAGCACTACTACATTGTGATGTTTGGTGACGTGTCTTTTCTTTGCTTCCTTAAGACTCATTTCTTCTCCTCCATTGAACTTTCCATCTTTCCCTCAGGAGCGAGAGCCGCCTCCAGCTTTCCTATCTTCTCTCTGACATCTCCGCATCTTAATCCCTCCCTTTTGCCTCATGATAGCAGGAAGCTTTGTAGAATAGAGAAGAAAAGAGTCTGAGTCAGTCTGATTTCAAAAAGTAAAAATGCGAGAACAATGCAAAATGAATTCTTCATGTGTCAGATAAGTTTTTGTTGGAAAGATTTTCTTTGTATCTGCATCTACTGAACTCGCTGTGAAGAGATTCAGGTGTTGTAGATGTGAAAAAAGCTCTTTGTAACCTGACAGGGAACGCATGCGAGTTGGAAACCCTTCACCCTCTCTCCGTAGACACCTGCACCACAGCGAGGCGTCTCTGAGCCGCTGCACGCTGTTATTGGTGGAGTTTATCAAACCTGTCTGGAATTTCAAATGTGACATACTGACAATCTCGCTGCTCCGCTACTTGCTAATGCATGTTGATTTAAAAACTCCTGTACTCTCAAATGCTCTGACTTACTGATGCACAGAGAAAAACCCTGTCATTCAAATGCCTGAATCTGCATTTGACAGGATATGGCTTTGTTCCAAAAGCAGTGAACCTAATAGCTACAGTGTAGCCAAGAAGACATCTGACAACTGACCGAGCTGGAGAGCTCTTTCATGACAGGAAAACACTGACTTTTGCAGTGAATTCAGTTTTGAGAAAGCCTGTTTAGCTCACAGTGCTTATAAGAGTAAAAGTATACAGTGTAACACTCACATATTGCATTTTTACCTTAATGCTTTTGTCAGACACTTTTATCCAAAGCAACATACAGTTCTTGCAGTGCATTTTGTGTAAAAATCATTACATTAATTTTGTGAGTACTTTTTGGTATGGAATGAGTTACATTTAAAATTTACATTTCCAATGAGTTTTCCAATAAGCATTTTACATGCTTTATCAGAGATACATTTGAATTTTTTCATTAAATTTTGCCAGAATAATCATCATAATTATGGTATAAATATGTTTATAGAATATTTGGCAGCATTCAGAGATTTCAGTAATTATGCAGCTTCTTTTTCGAAAAGCCTTCAGGTCAGGAGTGCACCTGTGAGGACTTTAAGGTTTTGGAGCAGAGCTAATATAATAATTTAGGTTATGTGAGTTTGTTGATTCAAACATGCAAACATGGAAACACACGTGCTTCTAAAAGTGCAAACAGATGAAGATCTGCACAAAACCAGCTCCTTGGCAAGGCTTTTTCTGGGCTTTAAACCTTCTGTCTTGTGTCGCCCATCAGTCAAGGGTGTGTCAGACCTGCTGTTATTGTCCTTGTCTTCCTGCAGTGGGATTATGGGAGTGTGGTCTTACAGAAAAGAGTGTGTGCTGCATCCAAGATGGTGTCTGTCTGTCTGTCTGAGACCATCTTTTATCATTTACCTCACACTCAGGACCAAGTTTAGACAGAACCGTTCATTTCTAACTGTACAATTTGTTTAATGCAAAAACTTGTCAGATAACAGAAGCAGCTTGACTAACACGTGACTGTTGTTTGTTTCTGCAGATGTCACCTGCCCATCCATACAGGTGGAAGAATGGAAGTTTCCTCAGTCTGCAAGACATAACATCACAGGTACAGACTGCTGCTTTTGAACAATGTATATTTTTGTCTGTGGAAGGCAAAAGATATTATTTAGCTCAATGTGCCGGCTACCATTTCCAGACAGTAGAATTGACCATCCATCTGCAAGATGAACAGAAATAACCTTTGGAATAACGTTGAGTGATATGAAAGTGAGCCATTTGTACGTAGCTTTAAACAAAAGGGTTTTCTAGTGCCCTAAATGTGGAAATTTTGGACCATGGTGGTATAGTTTGGTTTATCTGGTTGACCAGCATAGCCACAGTGTTTACCAGCAAAACTAATAGCTGGTCAAACAGTGTGGTTTTCCTGGTTACGTTTTATGACCGAAAAACTCAAGACATTTCTTACTGATTTTAATTTGAGGTGATTTTTATGATTTAATGTAACTCTTAATCTGCACAGTACATCGTAAAAGTTGGAAAAATAAAAAAAAATGCTAATAGCTGCAGGTCTCTGTAGTAACGTGTCAAACAAGGTTTCAGTCTGCATAATTAAGTGAAGCTACTGCCATCTGTATTCATTTAAGCCTTTTAATGCACTTAATAAACCCACAACTGCCCATAAAGCGTCTCTGTTCCATAGCAGAAAGATACTAACAGTGTTAAGGTCCCTCTTAGCCTTATGTGATTTGAAAACTGCCACAGCAGAGTTGATACATTGCGTAGGCCGTGTCAGCTAACACAGTGCAGATTTATTAGTCTGTGTGGTGGTAAATGGATTCGTCCCATCTGCAGGATTCAACCTGGTGAGACGGTTCTCTCTCATGAAGAACACTGAGGTCAAGAAAATCCGAAATCCACAAGGTCCCGTCATTCTTCGCCTTGGGAAAGCTCAACTCATCCAGCCGACAGAGTAAAAGCTTTTTTTCCCTCCTTATTTTCTCTGCTTTTTCCTCAGACCTGAGAGAGAACGTTTTTCTACTTGTTTGTTTGCCCCTTTTCTAACCCATAGAATATTCTTCCACAATCTAATGAGTCCTAAAATGTGAAATATTATTGTAAGACTACCAAAGTATTTATAAGGCCAAATTTTGACTTTCTTTGACAGATTTTGACAGATTGACGTTCTAATGTTACGTCCATTTCACTGCAAGTAAATGTTTCGGCGCAGCTTTTACACTGAAATGCTGTAAAATGTTTTATTAACAATAACTTTAAGTGCTTTTGGTGAGAACTCAAACCACAGTAACAGTCCATTTTATGACTGGGCTTTTACTGAGCTGAGCAGAGATGAAAAATGACAAAGATATAAGCTTGAATTGCCACAAATCACTTTGCTGTGTTAGGATGAGAAAGTCACTTTCATTGGTTTGAACCAGCAGGTGACGGTCTGTTTTAATACTGTAGGTTTATCCACTTTACAGAGGCAGACAGGAAACATCACTATATCTAAAACTGGGCATCCATGTTGAGTGTTTTCATGTTTTTGAACCTCTAAATCAACGAACGTTTAAACTACATTTTGGGTCCTTTTTGGAGATTTCCTGTTTTTCTTTCAAGGTGTAAATACAACATAAGGCTTAATCATTTGTCAAACAGGTGAGAAAAACAGCCACCGTAACAGATGTAATACGTTACAGCTGTCAAACTGTCCCTGATCTGTAAGATATATATATCGTGTCAGGTGACTTCCTGTAAAGTAAATCGGTGTCCTTTAAACAACTTGTAGAAGTTTGATGCTTGCATGCTGTGAGGAGAAATGCATTTTTCTTTATGTCCTCCTGGACGGCTGCCCGTTTGTTTTCAGGCATTTAGATGTGTTTGTTCATAATGGAACTTAAGAAGTGGTTAATCTCTCATCGTGAGATGCTGGCTGTTCTCTGGTTGACACTGGTTTTACAAAGAGCTTTTAAACACCCTTGAATAAACATAAGGATTGCAGCTTATTGTCTTGGATAGTGCTGATGGTGTAAGACGGGACACTCAAAGGTCAGATCCAGGTTAGTGGTCCACTGATATGGGCGTGCAAATGACAACCGAGTCTCTGTTAACCTGTAATTTAATTTAATTTCATGGATGTCTGCAGGAAACTACTGAGATATTAAAGAGACCTCCAGAGATCTCTGCTAAGATCTCATGTGAGGTAACATGCATGAGTTTCAGAAGAATGAGACATAAATGAGAACTCTGCTGAGCTTTGAACATTTCAATTCCTGTGAGAAATTATAAATAAATGCAGTACGTCCCATAAGGCCTTTAAGTAACAGATCATCAAACCAATAACTTGTTTTTGTTAGCTCACGTTTTCCATAACTGCAAACACTCTTAGTTGAATGTTTGTCATTTTGACCTTCTGAAATGTAGAGTTCCCCTTATCATCAGGGACTTCCTTTTAAGGAATGGGTTTTCCAGAGCCCCAGGTGCTTTTCCCATTGAAATCTGAACCATTTCCCTCTTACTCTAAATCCTGAGGGAGAGACAGAGAGAGAGAGAGAGAGACCGACTGCACTCAGTTGTCATTCTGCACAGCCAGAATGACAAAAGCTGGACAGGTTTTACATTTTGCCTGAATAAATGCTTTCCTACGCTTGCTTTCTATGAGATAAAGTTTAATGTTAAAATGTTAGCTGGGCCAGGATGTGTGATAGCAGCAGATGGGCTCTAAATTGTTTGGTGGCCTCGGTGTTGGTCATTCTCTGAGCTTATTCTGGGCTTGTAATAGAACTGTCTGCCTCTTGCTCTCCTTTATCTCATATTACGCCTCACCTGAGGGAGCGGTAAAAAATGGTGGGTGTTTGTTTGGGTTTGTTTACTCAGGGCTTGTATTTGACCCAGACGAAGGGCAGCGTGTTTTAGGATGTAGACCTGCTGCAAAACAAAGAAGACCAAAATAAATAATTTCTTTTTACTTTCCAGTAAAATTCTACACATCTTTAAAACAAGATAAATAACACATTTGCTTGAGAACGCAACTTACATAAGATATTACAAAGGGTTGAATTTGGTATAAAGCTTAAATTTGGTTGTTTTTCTTACCCTACTGGAAAATTGTGTTTTTGCATTGGTTAACCTATGTTGAATTTATGCTTTATTGTAGGACAGGCTATTTTTTTGGATAATTTGTTTATTTTCACATTTTATTAGTATATGTGCTCCCTGGGAATCGAAACCTTGACCGCAATGCTCTACCAACTGAGCTACTGTCTCTGGAAGTGAAAATAAAATGTCAAGTTAAGCGCAATGCATTGTGGGAAACAGCATTCCATGCAGTAATCCCTCTTATGTACTGCTTATTTTAGCAAATGTAAAAGTTTGCATGCTTTTCAAAGTACACAAACTATATACTGCAACAAATGTATTACAGCAGTATAACATTCCGTGGATTTGAGAAGGTAAACACATTCCTAAAGTTTATTTACCCTTGACCCACCAAGGCAGGCAAACTGTTTATCCAGAGATAGAAGCAGAGATTGAAGATGTGGGTGGCTGGGTTGTGTGTCTTTCCAGCATTAGTGTCAGAGGTTATCTGTTCATCTGTATCCCAGTACCATTAATACAGAGATACTGTGGCCTTCACTGGCTGAAACATATTTATGTTGTGTGTCAGTCTGCGTTTATTTGTTTGTAAAGTGTGCTGTAGTCTTACCACATATTTTTCTCCTCAGTCAAGTGTTTCCTCATGGGCTCCCCGAGGAGTTCACCCTGGTCTTCACCTTGCTGTTAAGGAGGAAAAACCTGAAGGATAACATTTATCTTTTCCACATTTCAGATGAACACGGTTATCCTCAGGTGTGCTTGCATTCATCTCAAGTCTGTACTGTAGACGAACCCTTTCAGACATTGCTTTTGTTTTAACGGCTTGTGTGATCTAAACCAGCCCGACACAACCAGCATTTTTAGCTTAACCAATACTGTCTGTTTAGTTGACCAATGGATTTTAGTAGGGAATGGATTTTAGATACCTTTCTGAAAACATTGGTACCACTAATGGCACAGAATTGCAAGCTAGTACTAAAAATGGTCCAAAATGAGCATTCACTAGCCCTCAGATAAACATAAATAAATAAATAGAAATAGTCATCAAATAATCAACCTCATGACACACAAATTATGATTTTCAATCTTCTGTTGATTAGAAGAAAGTTTGAATAAAAACTTAGCTGCTTTTTCCATAGATATAAAAAGAGAACTAGTGGTGTCAGTTTTTATAATCACTAAAGAGCATCATAAGAATACATTAAAAGCAGTCTGTATGTTTCATGCCATTTGCTCCATGTGTTTTGAAGAAATAAAATCGCTTTGTGTGACAAGCCAATTTAAATTTAGGTCTTTATTCCCTCGTAGTCATCTGTCACTCTCAAATCTTCAAGACTTTCGCTGGGAAAAAATAATTCCTTTGTCAGACTGTTTAATGATTATAAATAACACAGAAAAAGATTTATGGCTGGTAAGAAATATTTACAAGCAGTAAATTTTCTCGATTCAGCAGCCGTAGACAGATGTAGCAGAACGTTAGTTTTGGGCATTTCTAGTTTGTTGCTTTTCTGGCTAAATAATATTTTTAAAATAAAGCTGTCAACTCTCTCTGTACCCGTTTATCTCACTCCTGTAGTTCTCGCTGGACTGGAATGGTGCAGATGGCAACCTGGCTCTGCGGATGAGAGGGGCCGACCCCGAGGGGACCATGGTGGGCTGTGTGTTTGACGGTGAGGGAGTGGATCTTCTGACGGACATGCGTTGGCATAAAGTGGCTCTGAGTCTGCAGAGAGATGCTGCCCTCCTGCATGTGGACTGTAGCTCCAGTGAGACCAAGACCCTGGAGCTCTGGGGTCCGTTGGCCAACAAGGGACACACATTGTTGGGTATGAGGGCTACTGATGCTGCCCCTGTTGAGGTGAGGTGTGATTTTTAGAAGTTCATGTTCCCTGTGAGAAACTTAAGTTTAGGTTTTCTCAAAAACGCTTTATTGTGTTTTGGTTAAAAAGTGAAAACTGTAATATTTGACATTTTAATACAATAAATGATGATGCTAAATGATATTCAATATAATATAAGATAAAAGAAACGCATAACTGGTCTGGGGTCAGTTAAATTATTCTTTAGTCCTACTGATGGGGCTGTGGGGATATACAAAAGACAGAAAACAACAGGGAAGCACAGCTATAAATGATAGAGAGATAACAGCAGGCTATATTACCAGTCTTTTGCAATACAAAGGGCAAAGCTTGGAGTACCGTGATGTCATTTAGATGAATGACTGCAAATACTTTCAACTCCTCTGATAATTGAATGCTACACTAATACTAATGCATATGTCGGAAGTTGATGCTTCCAATAAGCTGGCTTCCCGCAGGTTTTGCCCAAGGCATCCTGTCTACTGGGGAGGTTTGCAAGCATATTTGTCAGGGGCGTATATCAGCGGATGTGTGAGAGAGGGAAGACCACAGGCGCTTTTCTTCAGGGCTAACATTACTGTGCACACTTGTCTAAAAAGTCAGACCTCAGCAAGATAAACTGCTGTTCTATGTAGAGGGAGGGAGAGAGAGAGAGCGAGAGAGTGCAAAAGAGTGAGAGTGAGAGAGCGAAAGAGTGAGAGAGAGAGATGGATAGATCCATTTTGAATACTGCTGCTACTCCATTTTCAGTACTCATAACGTTCCATTGTTCTGCTGCATGTTTGTAACGCGTTTCACTCTTATCTGTTTCTGCAGATTGACATACAGCAGGTGACGGTGTACTGCGACCCCTCTCTGGCCATTCAGGAGGCGTGCTGTGAGATTCCAGGAGCTCGGGTAATTGTTGTAAAGTATTAGAGGCAGATAAAGTGAAGCTTATGCACTGCATACACACCCCTCATGTCTTGGTAATAGAAAGGATGCGTTCTGTCTGTCAACAAGACTGTTGTTGTGGCTGTACTCAGTTGTTGAGATTCCGGCAGTAACGTGCCTCCCGTCGGGACGTCTGCAGGGAGTGTGGCTTTGTTTGAGGATTTAGGATTTGAGATTTTGGTGTTCCTCTTCTTTGAATTGATCAGAGAATTGGCAAGATCTGCTAAATCGAAATGACTCGCAGGAATGCGTCATGTTGCATGTTTATAAAGCCTCCCACGGACTGGAATAGTAAGAATCCGAGATTGGGAATTGTTACCTGTAAACTTATTGTGACAGGAAGTGTATGAGAGAATAGGTACAGCCAATTCTTTGCTGTTGGCAGTTAAAATTCAACGTGGATCAAAGGATGTTTCAAACGTCTTGCACAGCCAAGAACTATTAAAGTCATTAGCTTTGTGCCAGATGGTGTTTGTAGTCTTGTGTAAACGATTATTCCCTTTATATATTAGGTGCCTGTTTGTAAGGAGAGACTTAAAAAGCGTTAAAGCCGTGTCACCAAAGCAGAAATGTTTCTGTTTTATTTGGAAGCCAGCAGATCTTTGTGTGATGTTGTTTTGGGTTGGTGCTCAGGGAAAACAAGGGCAACCATTTCCCCTCAACTTTTGATCTCGGCTGCTTATGAGGATTGGAGTCAGCTATGATCTCTTAGATGAGGAGAGATGCTGTAAATTACAGCACATACAGCTGCAGCTTTTAAAGGTTACATGCGGTATCTATCAAACCTGGAAGACTGGTTGTTTTGGTATTCAAACAAGTGGGTTTAATAGACCCCAGACGTTGCAGTCTACATACAGTAGGGCAAATTTTTGGCTTCATCTTATAATATCTCTGTTTGAACTTTGACCTTTCACAGTGCCCCCCCGATGCCCCAAAGAGTCGGCGAGCCGCTGAGAACCAGGTGGAGTTTGTGCCCAATCCCTTTGCAGAGGTAAACGTGTCATTTTCTCACTCTCAGGTCTTCAAAACACACCTGACTTCCTTTTAAAGATCTTTCTTGGAAGTGACTCCAGTTCAAAAAGTCATTCTTTTGAAACAGCAGCTGTTGCTACTGTAAGTCTGAATCGGATCCATTTAAAGTGTGAAAAGAGTTTAGGTGGTGTGCAGTGTAATGAAATTGGGTTTTTTGTTTTTTAAATTTTGACATTGTTTATGTCTGTTGTCTAAAAAGACAGCGAACCCCATGTTGTCAGTGACTTTCTCAGGAACAATCTTAAGTCGCTCTTTTCTGGGTTTGTTGAAGAGCTATTTTACACAGAAACATTTCATCAGCAGTTTCTCAGTTGACATCATCACTAGTTCTCAGACAATGAAAAGCAAGGATATGTGCGGCGCTGTGGAGAATGACTGAACTGAACTGGAGTTTCTGTTTATGGAACAGAACAGTTGTGAAGTCGGTGTGGGCCTGTGGTTTCTGCTGGCAGCAGTGAGTCACGATCATTAGCAGTCCTGTTAAACAGAATACATTACTTTGAGTCCTCAGCTGGTCTCCAACTGGTCTTGTATCTTCCGCCTGCCACGTATATTGTATCATTCTTTATATACAGCGCATGCAGCATAATCATATCCAGAGGCCACTTCATTTAGCCAAACCCACTCAAACCACCATTTGCACTCGCACACATAGTCATGCACAGTAAGACGTGAACAGTGTCTTAGCAATACCCAATGCATTACAAATTGTTCCTTTAATCTGGATCAGTTGCACCAGTTTCACGCTCCATTCACACACACGTTTGCTAAATGGGAACATACATTTTCTGAATTCACACCGCTTCCCTTGATAGCAGTAACACAAATTGTAACACAATTCTACCATTACCTGAAACAGTCATTCTACGGCACGTAAGAGTTTTAGACACTCGCCCAGAAACGATAGCTTTTTTCCTTTTGTATAATCGGTAGAACACATGGCCTCATAACAGCAACATCCGAAATATATTGCAAAAACTTATTTTGTTACATGTTCAATAATGAGTTACTGAATAATTTATAGATATTAAAAATTATGATGATTATTCTACCAAGCAAAATAATTATGTCTGCTGTTTATGTCTGCCAAGAAATGTATAATAATTAATATTAAATGTGTGCATACATCAGAATTTGCTATCAACTTTAAATACTTTTGATTTTAAAGACTTTTGATTTCAAACTGTTTCATAAGGTTTTATATTTAATGTATTTTGTATTTTGCTAACATTTTCCTCACACCGGGCAGAAGCAATGAATTTCAGGATGTGTGTGTGTTTGTGTGTGTGTTACTGTAGGCGTGTTTGAGATTATGCATCGGGGAGTTTATTTGTGTGCATGTTTGGGTTCATTTCAGGAACTCTTCTATTTAATCGTAATCAGACAGCTGTGAACTCAACTGCAAATACATAGAAGAACAGACTTTTTCTAAGACCACTTTTTATTAATCTGCTCATGGTATGGTATATATTACTGTACATATGCAGACAGGGAATAAACCCCACACATTCTCGCACATGCTTCTGTGTTTGCCCCTCACCCAGGTTACTGTCTGTAGTGTCTGTGTTTTTCAACAGACTGTAATGAGTTCCAGGCTGATAGCTTTAGCCTAGCCTACTGCATTAACCCCTTCCTCCCATGCAAATCCAGCATCTATACTGCAGTAAAGCCCAAAAATCCCAGCATTCTTCTGTGGTTACGTTCTCTGTCCGTTGAGCTCACCACCAGGGTGAAATTCATGCACAGAGAGCTGCGCCGTCGCAGTTAAAGCCTCCTGCATTATTCATGCACACATTCCAATGCAGTTTGGGAATAGGTCATCATAATTTCCTGCATCCCATGCAGCCCCGCAGCTATACGGGCAACATGCTCATTTCATGTTCTCAGTGGAACTGTGTTTGTTGTTTGTCCGTCTCTTAGTAATTTCTAAACTGGATCCCAGGGCATGACTGGGAATTGGGCACTGAGCACTTTTCCTGTCATCTTCTCGTTCCTGTTTTTCCCTGTTTTTCCAAGCCTTTCCTCATGTTGTGTTTGCTCTCCATGCTCGGACATGACTCGAAGATCTACTTTCACATCTGCTGCACAAACACATCTTTTGTTTCTCTGCCTGTCCCTGATGTTCTCTTTCAAATAATGTCTCTCAGCACTCCCCACCACCCTTCTCTCTCTCTCTCATTTGCTTTTTAAAAGACTCATATTTGCAGTTGATCACACTGATGAAACTCACTGTAACAGTTTTATGGCATTACATTGGGAACTGTATAAAGCAAACACTGATTTGTACACCAACATCAGTCCAGAAAAAAATGCTCAGATAACAATGAGGAACAAGAGAAAGTGTTTTGAAGTGAATTATTATTCTGCTATGACAATAACCATTGCTAGCATCTTAGCGTCTGTTTATTGTGCATACTGTATAGTTTGTTTGGGGTTTTAGCATATTGCTTAACAGAACTGTCAACTGTTGGAGTTATGTGACTCCTTCTCTGTGTTTTACTTTATAAATCACCTTTTTTATTTTAATGCTGTACAGACAATCCTTGGATCCAAGGAACGGGCAGAAAAAGTAAGTTGTTTAAAAGTCTGCAGAAATATTTGTTGTTTGTATTTGTCATTACCAACAATAGACAGGCTCAAATTATAACGCTCCAAACCGGAAAACGGCCCTGCAGGCTCCATCATATAAGCTATATAAATTCAGCGTTCCGAGTTGCAGTGAGAGGAATGTTGACACAAACACATAGATAATTTACTAAAGCATTTTGTATGTTATTATACTGCCTGGTTCTGCAGGGACTTGCGTTTGCTAGTTAAATGTTCTACCCTCGTGCATTGTAAGCAAACCGTCCATGTTTTGCATACAAAACTGCTTTAAGTTTGTCACCTGTTCCCTCTCTGCACTGTTTAATATTGTCTTGTTTATTAGAGAAACATTAACCTGCTTTCAATTGAAATAAACAGCTGACAACGGCAGGGTTCAGTTGTAATGGGAATGAAACTGGTTTACCAAGGAAGGCTTGCTGATTAAGCTAGTAATCCGCATATGAGCATGTAAAACAGACTTGTTATCATTGCAGAATCAATAAACCTTTAATAAACTATTGACTCGGGTCTTTTTGTTTTAACTGAGCTCTTCCACTAAAAACGAACAGCTACTTATAAGTAAATTCAGCTGCATTGCAGCTGCCGCGAGGATTTGTCTGTTTTTATTGATCTTGGTCTCCCATGAGAGCTCTGGTCCTGCGTTCATGTGCAATTTAACCCAATGTTTCACTGCCACCCACAGGCCAACACATGCAACAACAACCAAATCAAAACTGGTGTATTGTGATCTGTCACCTATATACTGATGGAGACGCAATACGGTATAAAATTCCCATAAAACTCCCATTTTTTAAATGTTTTTTCCCAATGCGCAGGCTGTGTTTTGATACTCTTACACATTAATGTCATGCAGAAAACGCTGCATGTACAGCGCATAGGCAGTCTGCAGGTTTTGCATGCATGTGTGTTGCATTCACTGTTATCTGCCCTTGGAACAAGAACGTTTATCATGGCTTGGAGAATATTAAAAATCTATTGATGCGTTTGAAAATATAAGCTGATCTATAGATGGCAGATCCGCTATAAAACATCAGTGCTTTGATGGCATGGTGCTCAGATTTACAGTAGTAGTAACTGGTTTTCCTGCACAGATGTTTAGCTCAGTGCCAAGAACTGTTTCCTGGTTACCACCATAATTCCAGTTCCACCACAATCTCTGTTCCAGTTTTGCACGTACACAAAACTGGAGATAGTCACACGTTAGTCCCTGCTTAAACCAGCGTGAACTTCCATCCTGGTCCAAGCTGGTTTAGCACTGATGTTACTACACTGTGCTTCTACAATGAACTGTTGATTGTATTGCAGGCCTTCCAGGAGGAGTTTGAAGGTCAGCGAGGCCCCAAAGGAGATAAAGGAGAACGGGTAAGAGATTGAATTGGATCATATTATGTTTAATACGCATAAAGCAAATGAAGGGATTTAAATGTTTGTGATAGCACCTCCCACTCTCTGCCCAGGCATGCTGGGAAAAATGTCTGCCACGCTGTTTATTTTGGCATATTTTATAAAACGTCTCATTAGGATCCCGATTCGTTGCCAGTGATCCCGCTTAGCCAACTATTTGAAACGTTCATTTATATCTCTTAGTACATTAATAATATTCATAAATTACAATTTTAAGAAGTTTCCATGATAATAGCTGACATTTCTGCTTGTTACTGTACAGTAATGTTTGTAATGTTGAATTTTGTTTGCCTCACTGTTCATGAATCTGTTGTGAATTGATTCATTCTGCAGGGTTTGGACTGCACTGGTTCTGGAGTGCCGGGACGAGTGAGTTGATGTGTTTATTCAGAGAAAAATTAACTTCCTGGCGTTAACACAGAATGAAGAGAAAATGATTTGTGTTCTGGGTGCTGTACAGCCAAAATCCGAGACCACTGGTGAAAATTCGTTATTAGCATTATTCTAATTTGATAAATTACTCTTCTTTATTTTAAGATACATTGCCTGCATATCCCTTTTGAATAAAAGATTTTATAAGCAGTATACAGTTGTTATGATTTGGCATGTCCCAATATTGATTTAATAATAGCATGTATTCACGTTGGCTTACATCTGATAGTGGGCAGCAAAATCACTGATCATGGTTGTGTATAAGCATATTGGCTTATAAACCAAATGTAGGTCAGTTCCTGTATTGATCCATTTAGTTTGGGCACTGAAAAAATGTTTCATTTAATGTCAAAATTTCTTTTTTCAAATGCTGGGACTGTCAGTTTATTTCCAGGTTTCAATTAGGTACAAAATCCTAGATTTTTAATGTGGCCTCAGACTCAGTGTAACACTGCACACAGTTGTTTAGCAACTTGGATGATTTGTCTGTGTGTTTTAGTGCTTAGAAGGTTCCAAGGGGGAGAAAGGAGAGAAGGGTGAATCGGTAAGTGTGTGTGTGTGTATGTGTGTGTGTGTATGTGTGTGTGAGTTTGTGTGTGTGTGTCTGCTATCCCCGTCTGAGAGAGTTGCGATCGAATGTTTGTTCAGCAGTCTTCACTAAGCAGGGGGGATATCTTGATACTGTTTCTGGCTATTGATTCACCCGTTCTTCTCTTGACAGGGTCTGACTGCCAATTGGGCAGAAGCTGTGGGTCTGAAAGTAAGTGAATGTAGCACCATTTGGTGTGATGGGATGGCTTTCTGCTTATTTCTGATTCATTTTCTTGGCCTTCAGGGGGGCAAAGGTCAGAAAGGAGAGGTGGGTGCGCCAGGGGCGGATGGAAATCCAGGCAAAGATGTAAGATGCATTTATCTTCATGTTTAGTTCATATTTATCCTCTGATTCATTTAGATTGTGTGCAAATTCCTCTAGGTTTATTATAGAGTTCAAAGACATGTTGTTATACCTCATTGTTTTGTTGCAGGACTATATTTGTACAAATGCAAATAGCCATTTAATCTATCACAGACAAAAACGTTTGTTTTCATATGTGAGGACTCTGCGATTCCTGCTCTGCGGTTCAGAGTGGCTCCGTATATTCACAGAGCAAAAGCCATTGTATAAACATCGCGCATTAAATTCTTACCCAAGAGTCAATGCTGTCTTTTCATTAGATATCTTTTTATGTGTTAAGTGTTGCTAATGCTACATTACATAAGCCAACAAAGACTCACAAATCAATGCTGCCTCATTGATTCCTTTAAATGCACAGTCGGATCGCATTAAGCTTAATCTGTTCTATTCTACATACAACCAGCCTAAGAGGATGTGGAATTTGCTTTAACTAAAAGTAGCATATCTGGAATTAGCTTTAAACTGTTTATCTGGCTAATCCTCAAGTCCCTGGCGAGCCGAACTGGTTTAATTCTTGCTGCAGGTTTTTTTTGTTTGTATATGGGATTTTCTTACTGCCAGGTGCCTTTGAATGAACTCAGGCTAATGATTCTGTCTTGGGTTTGGGTGTTACAGGGTGGAGCTAATCCTATTTGTGTGGTGGGCCCTAAAGGACAAAAGGTAAGGCAAACTGATAGAGGTAGAGTCTTGTGTTGGGAGTTGAAAGGTCACAGGTTCGATTCCCAGTGACCACATTTAATGATCAAATGAATGGTTTGATCGCACAGTAACATTGAATGTATAATTTAGTTTTGTTTATAATTGATTTAAAAACGAACTCATTGCCATTAGCTAATTTCCTCATGGAGTCACTAATTTGACAGGGTGTTCCTGGTCCAGTGGGGCCAGAGGGGATTGCTGGGGAACAGGGACCCACAGGGCCTCCTGGACAACCTGGGGTCGGCCAACCGGGACCACCTGTAAGAACGTATTCATTTTCACCTAAAGTCGTTCCAGATAATTTTAATGCTTGATAGTGAAGTTTTATAACCTTTTTAATGTAATAAATTTAGGATGTGTCTTAATTTACTGGATAACAACAGCTGATGAGAAAGATTTTAAGATAAAAAAAAAAATCATTTCTAAGTTTTTTTTCTTGCCAAAAGTTACTCTATTTTGTTACTTTTTTGTTTTAATTTTAAATATGTATATGCAAATTTAATCATGTGCAACATCAGTGTTACGTATTATATATTTAAAATGTAAAAAGTGCACAGAAAGCAGCTTAACATTGTTCTGAACACTTCCAGTGCTCATATCACACTCTTGTTCATATCACAGGGCCCTGAAGGACCCCATGGATCCAAAGGGGACAAAGTAAGTTTATCATCACATTTATTCGTATTTCACTGCTTTATTAATCCTAGAATATAATTCTGTTGAAACAAACACCTTCACACCTAAACACATGTTATCATGGTAACCGACAACTGACCAATCATGTCGTTTTCAGAACATTTTAGTCTGATGATTAAACCTGTACCATTAGCAGTCCTTAGTTCTGTCTCTTGTCATGTGTTGCATTACAGTAATACACTTCTCTGCATGTCTAGGGAGATTCTGGAATAGCTGGTAAAGATGGAGATTCTGGACAGCCTGTAAGTTCATCTGGGCTCATTTATAGAGAACTGTCAATAGAAAATAAGCAATATTCATGCAGACCCAATAACCTGTTTTGTTTCGCTGGCAGGGTCCACGAGGTCCCTGGGGACCTAAAGGTGAAAAGGTAAGCTAATGCTATTGCTAATTACGAATGACATATAGTCTTTCCTCTAAACTATATTAAATGCTGAGGAGTCACTGTGGTATGAGATGCATTTTGTTGCTTGTTTCCGCAGTATTTTACTGTATTTTAATACATTTTTCTCTTTTTTCCAGGGAGAACCATGTGAAGCGTGTCCAGTGGTCTCTGAAGCCTCCGGAAACACTGTGGCCCTTCAGGGCAAACCGGGGCAGAAAGGAGAACCAGGGGCCCCAGGCAATGGAGAACAGGGTCTGCCTGTGAGTTTATCATTGAAGGCATTTGTGTATTTAATACATTTAGGTGTCTGAATTTGCTTACTGATTCAGTCTTCATCTACACTTTACAGTGCATGCCACGTTGCTCAGTATTTAGGGGAACAGTGAGCAAAAATGTCAGATTTCAAATCAAGTTGGATTAAATTTATTATGTTTAAACTACAAACAACTAAACAGATTAAAGTCTCACATGCCAAAATATTGATCTTTTTCTGCCTGTCTGAAGAAAGACTTCTAGAAAGTGCTTAACACCCAACACTCAAATTTAATTTCACTGTCTTTTGACACTTTATCATTGCAAAACCAACTTGCAGATGACACCGTTCGCCTCGGTGGACGTGCCACATTTATTCCAAGACTGAAATACCTCAACATGAACTTCTATGAACTTCTCTCCACCTGCTGTTGGTGTATTGAATGAGTAATACTGCATTTCAGTGCCCTTTCACACAGAACACCTTCTATCACACTTCATTATAGCCTCAGGAGCCGTAAGTCTGTTCCATCGCCCATGAAATTCTCCTGGCTTTTTACCTTAAAGCAAAGGTCATTTCCCTCTGTTATAGTGTCAGATTGAGTTTTACTCACAGACTAAGATTTCTATCTTTTTAAGCCATTAAAAGTTCCTCTGTGTTCCTCAGAGTGGGGTAGATAAATTCAGGCTAAGAGGATTCTATGCAGCAGGCCGTAATTTGCTTGTTCGCATTTCTCCGTAAAGATTTCCAATATCGTCGCAATCAATTTCTCATATTGAGTTAAGGGACAGATACAGAGCGTGTGAGAGGAGAATGCGATGCAGTAAAGGCAGGACATTTGCAGTGGTGAGTTGTGGCTAGCTGTCACGATTAAGAAGAGCTGATATTGTTATGCTCTGATTTTTTATAGGGTCCCTCAGGACTGGATGGCAAACCAGGAGAAAAGGTGCGCGTTTACTGCATCCCACTGCTTTAAAACTCACATGACATCTGCACATCAGAGTTAATGTTACTATAATATGTTACTGTAGCTGCAATAGTAGAGCATAGTAGAGTAGTGCTAGCAACACCAAGGTCATGGGTTCAATTCCTGAAAAAAACACGCACTGAGTAGATAAATATAGATTAAACTCCAAATTTGCTCCAAATTTGAGAAACATTTGCTAAATGCAAAACTCCAAGACAGTACTGTTAATACTTAGATGTGGTGTTTAATTTTAATTTAGGTATCAAACTTCAGCCTGTAATTGTTTGTGCTATACACAACATTTTAAATTGTTCTCTTTTTGAAGAGAATTTGAGCTATAGCTTTATAGCTGGCAAATGATAACAAGCAAAATGCAGTGAAGCTTGTTTTATTGGACGCAGTTACTTTGGTTTTGAGCTAACTGCTAGTAAATGACCATTAGTTGATTTATTTGGCCTATTTTTATAAGATATTTTTAATCCATTTCTGGGAAGCCTTTTACTAATGCAATCCAAAACATACCACACACACACACACACACACACACATAAACTGTTGCTTCCAGTTGGAGAGCTTTCTCTCAAAAGTCAGCAAATGCATTTTGTGAAAAGTAGAGCACATTGCAGTATGGACTCCAAACTTCTGCCTGTTTTTCTTTCAGTTTTGAATGACTGAACGTGTCACACAGTGTGTGTATTAATCTTACAGGCCGTGTCTCACTTGTTGTGTCTGTGGTTTCCTCACAGGGGGAGTCAGGAACAAATGGGGCCAAAGGAGAAAAGGTGAGTCTGTAGTTTGAAGTATTGGTGAACAAGAAAAAAAGTCAAAAAGTCACAAAAAGTGTTTCTGAAGTATGTGGCGTTGAATCGTAATTTTAAATCAAAACTTTTTAAAGTCCTACAGCCTCTGTTTTTTCTCACAGGGTGAACCTTGTACTGGCTGTCCTACCTTCGAAAATAATCCTGCAGGCATTCTGAACAGAGCTCAGAAGGGAGAGAAAGGAGATCCAGGGTTTGGACAGAAAGGAGAACAGGTGAATGTGGCCGAGAGGAACTGCGGCTCCTGTAGCTCAACAGGTGGAGCGTGTTGCTACCAATGTCATGGGTTTGAATCCCAGGCAACCGCACAGATATAATGTGTTGCTTGAAGCAGCTTTGATTAAAAGCGTCGGAAAAAGCGTGCATAAATCTTTTAAATCCTCCTCATTTTTAAAACATCCACATCGCTTCCTCATGCACGTCAAGAAATGCGGTAAATTG
>JBAJNP010007461.1:17046-22521 GCA_036877545.1 Yasuhikotakia modesta | reverse complement strand
ACTCATGTATGAAACAAGTTGCTTTAAGAACAACATAAAAACCACATTCAGCTGTAGAAGCGACATGAGGCTGAGAAAATACACAGGATTTGTATTATTGTGCGACTGCTGCTTTAATTTGTTGTGATAAATATTAGTCACAATTCGTGGAAAGTCACTGTAGTGAGTACACCGTGCACTCCTCTGTCACAGCACTGTCACAGAGACAGAGGTGTTGGAACAGGAAGTGATGTCACATTCTGGCAGCTTTAAAGGGGACGATTAAATCATAGAATGATTAGAGCGCACAGAAGAACCGAAGACGTTCTGAAGTTCTCATGCATTCTCAAGTCTGTGTAATGTGAGATTTCCAGCCCAGCACGCTGGACCCAGACCAAGTCTGTCCACAGTAGCACATCAGAATTCCACAGCGGATAAAAATAGAGCATTTATTGTATCCCCACAGGTCTCAGACAATAGGCCCTCATCAGAGCTTCTCTCCTGAACTCTGACCTGTGGTTCCAGCACTCAGACACCATGCTGTGGTTTCTATTTGGGATTTACTGATCATGGGAAATAAAGGGAAAAATAATATTCTGTGACTTTATGTTGACCCAGTAATGTTTGAGTGAATCTCACAATACCACGACCGCAATGTTTCCCCTGAAGTCAAATGAAACATGAAGATTACTTAAGATCATGTTTTTGCATGATAGTGTCACAAGGGTAGGTTAGGCAATTAACTAGCGAAAGGCTAACAATAGCAAGCTAGCTTTGAAAGCATGCCTCTCTTCAGAATGACCTGAGATACGTTTCTTTTGTTTTCTTTTGACTTTGGTGTGAAATGTTGACAGGTTTTGTGAGATTTAGAGAGAGTCTCACGTAACAGTTTCAGTGCTGCTGTGACAGAAGTGATTGTGAGTTTGTGTGAGACGCGAGTGGGCCGAGTTTGTCTGAGACCACTGCCATCTCACCTGCCTGTAGGAAACTTTAGCTTCAGAATAACATTACACAACGGAGGAATCCGTCACACATGGTTTTCTCAAGTTTCTGCACAATGTCTTACAGAAATTCAGGTTAGATGCATTGTAATGTTGTGGTCCATAACTTTTTGGTTGATAACAAAGCATAAATTATTGAAGCAAGTACATGACAGATCAGTTTTCAAAACCATCTCTTTATCTTACTCCAGTTCTCAACAATTTGAGCCGTTGGGTCTGATTTATTAAGAAAATGTCAGTTTGTCTTCATTTGACTTAGTAAAGTACATACAGTAACTTGCAATTTTACTCTAAAACACAGATGGCGATATAGAGGCCAAAATAAACTTAATGTAGAAATAATGGCACAGTTACAAGAATGAACGCACTTTAATACATGATGTGACAACAAATTAGAAGCGTGAACAACATCAAACCTGTGAGAACGCATTCAGTCGGTGCTGCTGAGATGTGGCACAAAAACATCTCACACGAGTTTCAGCTGAAGATTTGGCACTAACTGGTTCAGAATACAGACCTCAGCACAATTCTGTACCTGCATTGCATTCTGAGTAATGACATTCACCAGAGCTAAGAACTTAAATATCTGTTTTATACTGTATTATAATCTTCACTCTAGTAGCTTTATTGCTGTTATTTAACCTTTATACTGTTTTGTTTGTGTTTTAGATCGTGATAAGAGCTGAGAAAGAACATTGTTTCACCAGAATGTTCTGCCAGACTTCAGATTAAGATATAAACACGACGGACCGCACCAGAACACCTTTATGATACTGTAAGTTTCTCATTTTCCTGTGTTTGTGTAGACTGTAGGTAATACAGGTTTCAGACTGAACATTCAGACACACAGATGTGAGTGAGTGTGTGTTTGTGTAGACTGTAGGTAATACAGGTTTCAGACTGAACATTCAGACACACAGATGTGAGTGTGTGTGTGTTTGCATCCACAGGCCGTTTATGTTTCTTAAATGCTGAACAGAAGAACTGAACCGTGTTTGACAGAAGGTGATTTTGGGGGGTGTCAGTTGCCTTCTAGCACCACGGACAGCACATGGGGGTCCCATTGCTGGACACCCCTCAAGCCCTTTTAAAATATTTATTACCCCACAAATTTTGTATTTTGGGCTTTTGTACAACCAGCAGAGTCTTTTCTACACGCACTGATTACAACATCAGCTACAAACACAATCTTACATTCATTTTAAAGCATAAACGAACATTTATGAGTCAATAGACAGATGCTTTCATTTAGTAAACACGCCCAAAATACAGGATAAAGCAACATTTACATTGTATACATTAAATATTTACAGAGTGTGTATGTACTGTTCACACAGTCCTGGCGTAACATTTATACACACAGGTGCTCCTGTATGGCACGCGACGCTCAAGGCCTCAGACAACAAGCGTTTGTGCATTTATTTCTTTACACCTTTTTTAATCTGGGATCTTTTTCGCGATGCCAATGAAAACATCTGAAATAAAGCACCTGAAAAAACAGTGAAAACTTTTGAAAGTGGAAACAGTGAAAGTTTTAATGTCTGAATTAAAGCGCGCAGATACTTTCCAAGCCACCGCAGAAGTTAGTAATAAAGTGTCACGTGCGTTTCGCAGTCAGACAGATGATCCTCTTAAAAGCTTTTCGGAAGTCCCTGTTAAAGATGGTGTAAATCATCGGGTTTACCGAACTGTTGCAGTAACCGATCCAGAAAAAGAGCTTGAAGAGTCCCTCCGGTGCCACGCAGCGCTCCCCGCAGATGGCCTGGAGACTGTAGGTGAAGAAGAAGGGAAACCAGCACAGCACAAACACCCCCATCACCACCGCCAGCACGAAGGTGAAGCGCTTCTCCCGCATTTGGGCTACTTTGGTTTTGGAGACCGCCGTGAGCTGCCTGTTGCTCTGCTCCTGGTTGGAAACCCAGGAGATCCTGCACGGCCGCTGCGGGCAGCACTCCGCGCCGTCCACCCTCCTGCGCTTGGAGAACCGCGAGCTCCTGGGTTTGAGGTCAGTTGTCGCGCTCTCCTCCAGGTCGATATCATCCAGTTCCTCCTGCCTCTGGTTGCTCTCTGAGCTGTGGCTGCTCGGACTTTCCTTCTCGAACTTGTCTTTCCTAACAAAGCAGGTCTCGGACTGGGAAGGATGCCTTTCCAAGCCGTTCTTAGCCACGAACACGGTGGACGAGCGCTGCTTGGCGACCCGGTAGATTTTACAGTAAACCGTGATCATGATAAACCCGGGCGCGAAAAACGACACCAGGCACGAGGAGAGGATGTACCACGTCTCGTCGTTTATTAAACACTCCGTCTCGGTGTGTTTGGTCATGATGAGAGGCGGGAATGAGATGATGGCTGATATCACCCACACCACGGCGATCATGGATTTGATGCGCTTTGGGGTTCTCTTCAAGTTGTAGCTCACTGCCTTGGTGACGGACCAGTACCGATCCAAACTAATGGCGCACAGGTGAACGATAGACGACGTGCAAAACAGAACGTCCAGTGCCAAGTAAAACGCGCACCAGGTGCTGCCAAAGTACCAGTATCCCATGATCTCGTTGGCGAGCGAAAACGGGATCACCAGCGTGGCTACCAGGATGTCCGCGCACGCAAGCGACACGAGGAACAGGTTCTGTGGCGCACGAAGCGCGCGGCTGGTCAGAACCGCCACAATGACCAGAACGTTTCCAACGATAGTGACCATGATGATGACGGACACCACGAATATGATGAACGCGGCGGCGGTCGCTGTGTGTGGCCATAGTTTGGGGATGCTGGTGATGTTGGCGACCTCCCCCGTCACATTGGACTGAGTTACATCCATGCTGAGTCCATCCTCTCCGAAAACCCTTCAGTTTAGCGTTTGAAGAACAAGCCCCGCGTCGGCATCGTTAAGGCAATAAAAGCGCACGATACACTTCACCGCTGCACTGAAACGAGGACACGGGGACCTGTCTCGCCCGCCTGTGTGTTTTGGAGATGCGCACTGATTTTTGCAAAACCAAAGCTGTCCATCCTGGGAACTTGTGTTGTTTTTACTCCGGACAGTTGAGATCTTCTGAGCCAGAAGAAAGCGATCATCCAGAGCGGATCTGCGTTTGACGGACGCGCTCCACACTGGACTGAACGCTGCGCTGTGCGCCGGAGCTGAAGATGATCATGTGATGTCAGCCTGTGGTCCTGCCCCTCCACAAACAGACACACAAGGTGGTTTCTGTTATTTTGTCTTTATTTTATATTTCACAGTTCATTCAGCATATGGGTTCATTTTAGATAATACAGCTACTAGATCCGAGCAATTGTTGTCATTCTTTTTGTCATGCGCAGTCACATCTGTCTTAAAAATTGGCTGTTTGTTAAGAAACATGGCAAAGAGTTTAATCACTGTCTTCTGTAGTAGTTCTTATTGTTGTTTGAATTTTGTTTAATAGGTAAGCATATATATATATATATATATATAGTTAGTGTGTCTCCAAATGTTTGTTCCTAATCGTTGTATAGAAATCATTATTTTTGGACCAGCTGTTATTGTAAATAATTCCACATAATTTAATCTGTCTTGACTTTATTCTAAATATTGAACAGGCATTAAAATCAGGCCACAGTTCTGCTGGGCTCCGACATTTTCAACCTAAATGAAAGATTGTTCTGGTTCTGAAACAATGGACAGTGTTTGATGATCAAAGCTGAGCTCAATGTTAAAACCTGCCGTCGGTGTACGTTCAGTGTTAGGAGTGAGTCTCTCTGAAGACAGTAATAATGTCATGTGTCTTTCATCTCTTACAGCGTTTACATAAATGCATATCACTGTTTCATTCCAGTACTGCTGTCAGTGATGCATTTACATGTATTCCTGTAGCAGACGCGTCTATCCAAAGTGACTTACAGTGAATTCAAGGTATTCATTTAAATCAGTATTGTGTTGTGGCGCAATGCTCTACCAGTTGAGCTACAGAAATGATACAGTGTTAAAAATAAACATTCAAAAGTGGAAACTAATAATCCACAAAATATCTGTACTGCCGCAGCGTTTTAAAAAGCAGGAATATTTGCAAACCCTTCCAGCATGAAATCCTTCATCATACTGAGACACAGTGTTTCCGACCCTTTCGTTCGTTTGGATATTTTCTTTCTGCTTTGCAGTGACAATGGAAGAAATCGAATTAGGCAGCGATTACTCTGCGTGGTTTACAGAGTCTAAAATAAACAGACAGCTGAGTGTCACCCCTGAAACCAAACCCAACCGTGGGCTTCAAAAGCCTTTAGTTCCCGGAGTCTCTTCCAGGTCTTTAGGAATTCATCAGATTGTTCAGCTGAGTCTGTGGCACCAAGACTCACAGAGCTGTAAGTGTGAGGAAAATACCTGCTGAAAGCCCTCGTGGAACAAATGCACACGGAGGCTTTTCAGACGTCGGTCGGTGATTTGGATGAGGGAGAGGGAATCTGTTTACTGCAGGAATAACCGCCGACACGCTGCTTGTCTGGCAGTCAGTTATCA
>JBAJNP010007461.1:2046-14546 GCA_036877545.1 Yasuhikotakia modesta | reverse complement strand
CTGGAATGGTTAGCTGGGTAATCTGCGGGTAGCGTGAGTTCTCCATCCCACCGCACAGATGATGTCACAGATGATGTCACTCCTGTGATGAATGATGCAGCTCATGTAGATCCACATGCAGAAGAAACGGCATCACCGCAGGAATCAGCCGTCAGACATGATGTCTGCGTTCACCGGGACTGAACGCCGCCACTCAACCCCCCTCCTGCAATTATGGGATGTTTGGAGCATGACCTGTGAAATGATGATGAGTGGAATGGAGAGATGATTGGATTAACAGAGAAGAAAGAGTGTGATGTGAGAGGAAGTGAAAGAGGAACAATGATGAAAGTGTACAATATTATAAAATCTATTGAAATTTTTCCCCTCTGTCTCTCTCTCTCTCTGTCTCTCTCTCACTTTCTATCTCTCTCTCACACACATGCACACTCTTGTATGTGCGAGTGTGTATTTAGGTGAGTGTGTGTATGTGTGTGTGTGTGTATTTAGGTGAGTGTGTGTATGTGTGTGTGTGTATTTAGGTGAGTGTGTGTGGGTGTGGGGGGGGGGTCGGAGGGGCAGCAGGTGTCCAGATACACTTTCTTGAGTTTGTTTACTCTCTTCAGCTCTCCATCACAGTCATGATTCATATTTCACAGCACTTCAGTTTAATCATGTGCTACTGTATGTTACTCATCAATTATATCACGCTATTTCATTTTTTCTCCATGTATGGGGCATTCATAGACAAAATAGTGAAAAAACTTAAAAACTAGCTTCATCTGGGCTGCATAAATCATTTTAATTTATTATAAATGTTACTTTAAGTTGCACCAGTCACGATTTATTTGAGATTTGCTGATTACTGTATAACTTCCTGTTTATTATAATTTTTAAAGTGTCAGTGACGCTTTCAAAACCCCCAGTATGCTAAATCGGATGTGGGTGGTTGCTGGGGCAACTGGTTGCTAAGGTGTTCCAAGTGGTTCTTAGCATGTTGTTATGCAGTTGCTAGGTGGTTGCTAGGCTTACTGGCAGAAGTTATAAGAAGCCACACTCAATGGTATTCAGGTCTTCTAAAGTCTGAGGTTTTCCATGAAACAAATAATCTTCTATTTTAAAGTCAGTTTGGATTCATGTTGTAAATATAAATGTATTTCTTCTTTGAGGGATAAAATGTGACCTGGATATTTTTTACACTGTGTGTAAATGTCAAACAGCATTTAAAGTGTTCTGATCCGTTTCACACACTGATCTTTGCTATAAAACGTGAATCTTTCTGGTGCTTAAAAGCGGCGTGTGTTAATCAAAAACAGCTTTGAGGTTTGGAGGTTTTTCTTCTCATTCTTACAGGGTGTAAATATCACAGACGTGTCATTAAAACGTGTGTTTTCTGTTCTCTCTCTCTCCCACAAAGGTTAAATGTCACTTATAATTGGGTCCTTTCTTGTTTTTTAACACACTGCCCTCATTCACTACCTGAAACATCTGAGCTCTTTTCTTGGAATAAGAGATAAAGGAGTTTTTCTTGCAGGATTTAATGTCACATGTAAAATGTCTCCCTCTAGAGTATTTCAATTAAACTCTCATATTCTGTTACAAATTTCTCACATTCTCATATAGTCGCTTGTTTTGTGTCTTTATCACACAGATTTTAGTAAATGTTGCTATTTATTAAAAAGTTGTCCATTTAACTTTAACGTCAAAAACATGTTTTCTTGAAAATATGGTATTTATTGTTTTGCTGTACGTTTTGTGTGAGAGTTAACTAACAAAATCAGTTTCACATGAAACTGTCCTTCACATCATTTGGCAAGAAATTGTATTTGAAATGTGTTGATTTGTTTCTGTTTAAAACATCCCAACAAACACATTCATTTCTGTGTCGATTTATAACGTTTGGGGAATAAACAATGAACAAAAACCAGCTGTTGAACAGATCAGTTTAACACAGTTTTAAATGAATCTGTGTCTCACATGTATGTGTGTTTTTGGGCTGTTTTAGACTCTAGAGTTGAGCTTTATTTGAATAAAAACTCCTATATTTGCCTGTCAGTTCAATGCTGTAATATTTTTCATAATTTCCTTCAGGCAAAAGCTGCAAGTTGTATCAACTCTTGAGTCACGCACCTCCACGGACACAAACCCAGCAGCAGAGTCTTTCAACACCTGTGGTGCAAAAACAGAAAATTAACCGTAAGTTTGAAGTAAGAAAAATGTTGATTTAGTTTCTATTTCAAAACATTTTTCCAGTGAAGTTTGTGTTGTTGTGGTCAGCGATTTGAAAAGGAAACAGATTAAATTCTTTGGAATTTCTTTAAACAAACATTTATAAAATGAAAGAAAGTACCTTTTCTCAACAAACAGCAAACAAACACATTAAATGTTTATTGCCTGTACGGTAATGACAACTACATTCTCTGAAGGACATTTTGTGCATTAAAAAGTTTTCAGGAATGTTTAATGTTCCTCTTGAATCTTTATTTTTGTAAGATTAAAGGAATGATAAATGATATGCGTGCCCATTCTTCAACAAAAATTCCTAGGAAATCGTCTGCACTGGTGTGACCTGTTTTTGGGGGGAGTAACATCACACCTTATCTGTATTTTAATCTCTTTCTCGTTCTCCAGAAATCATAAAAGCAAGTTCCTGTCAGCCTTTGGGATTTAACAGTTCTGGCAAGCGCAGACCAAAGGACACATGGCGACGCGAGCCTCCAGCTTTGAGGAGCACCTTCTCTGTCCAGTTTGCCGTGAGATCTTCAGAGACCCTGTTCTCCTGCTGTGTTCTCACAGCTTTTGTTTGCACTGTTTGGAGCAGTACTGGGCTCACACCAGCTCACAGATCTGCCCCGTGTGCCGGGCTGAATTCTGCTTGCAGCGTCCTCCCTGCAACCGCGCTCTGAAGAACCTCTGCGAGAGCATCTTGCAGGAGAAGAAGCCATCAGAGATATTCTGCAGTCTCCATGGGGAGAAACCAGAGCTGTTCTGTGTGGAGGACCAGCAGCTGCTGTGCAGAGCGTGTCTGACGGCTGGTTTCCACATCAACCACAGCTGCTGTCCTCTGGAGGAAACTGCAAGATCTGTGAAGGTAGATTCTTCATGATCATAAAGCTCCTCTCAAGCTGTGTGTTAAATAGCACAATGAGAACCAGCAATTTTAATTATTCAGATTTAACATTTAACTCAAATGTAGTGTTAAGCGATAAACGCGTTACCTCTAGAGAACTGTAGTCCCTTTATAAATATTTAAGATTATGAAGGTATATGATAGAGACTTTATAGAAAACATTGATATTGAAAATCTTCTGATGTTTTGACAAAAACTTTAGTTCTCACTCTTTATATAGGTTCTTACGATGCAACAAGAACCAGTTTTGTCTGAATGGTTCCCTAAGGAACCTGTAGAAGAACCTTTAAAAGTGTGAAGTGTGTTAAATAAGAATGTAGCCGAGATCCTTTAAAAGATTTTTATACAGAGACACGCAGAAAAAACATCTTATCAGATCTGATGTTACTTACGAATGTGATCTTCATCTTTAATCTACAGGAGATGCTCAAAACAAACTTAAAGTTCCTTCAAGAGAAGTTCAGGCTCCTAAAATCTGACAGATTCCTCTGTTATCAAAGAGCAAAACGCACAAAGGTAAAATAACAGTGAAAATCTGCTTGACTGTAATTTTACAGAAACATGGAATAAAACCTTATCTTTACATGCCAGAAACAGGCCCAGCAGACTGAAGCAGATATCAGGGAGCAATTTGAGAGACTTCAGCGGTTTTTAAGGGAGGAAGAGGAGGCCGTCATAACTGCTCTGAAGGAGGAAGAAGAGCAGAAGATGAAGATATTAGATGAACAGATACAGAAGATTAACAGTCAACTCTCGTCTCTCATAGACAGAATTAAAAGCACAGAAGACGAGATGAAGTCCACAAGCCTCTCACTCCTGCTGGTAAACAAACTATAATATAAAATAGTCATATCAGACTCCTGATGAACCTGTTGTTACAGATGCAGTTATGTTGTGTGTTACGTTTCATTAAGAATAAACACGGGAAATATTTAGTGTTTAGCTCTTTAGCGTTTTATGTTAAATGTGTTGTCACACGTTTTAAACATTCATAGACCATTTTTAACATTTTATTACTAATGGAAACAGAAACTCAATTGATTAAGATGTTGTTTTTATTGTCACTGTGTCGTCTGCGTGTGACTGTCAGAAGTACAGCGGCTCCTGTGAAAGGTTAGTGAGACACTTTCTTTAGTTTGTGTTTTAATGAGACAGTCTGTGACTCTGTGATGTTCCTCCAGCACTCAGAGCTCCGGACCGTGTCTGGAAAAACCTCCGGACGTGTTCATTGATGTGGCAAAACACCTGGGAAATCTGAAGTTCAGAGTTTGGCAGAAAATGGCGTCCGTCGCTCAATACAGTGAGTTCGTTCATTTCTGAGGTATTAAACATTTATCCCACAAAGACTGAAATTTGGTGGAGCCTGTGATTCGAACCCACAACATACTGTTAATGCATAACTCTACCCATTGAGCTGCTCTTTTCTTGAATGTCTAGCTAAGTTCTTCTCTCCTGACCCGCAGCACCTGTGGTTCTGGACCCCGGCACCGCTCACCCATGTCTGCAGCTGTCGGCTGCTCTGACCGCTGTCAGCTTTGGGCCGTGGAGTCAGCAGGTTCAGGGTTACCCAGACACCGATGGGGCCCGGTACACCAGTGTACTGGGTTCTGAGGGGTTCTGCTCTGGAACCCACTACTGGGATGTTCATGTTGGTGACAACACCAGCTGGGCCTTGGGAATAATCTCAGAATCAGCCATCAAGACGCGAGACGATCCTCCCAACTCAGGTTTGTGGCAGATAGCGTATCATAAGGGTACGTATGGTCAGGGTGAATCCGGTGGTCTCCTGACTCCCCTCGCTGTACAACAGACAGTCCAGAGAATCAGAGTCCATCTGAACTGGGAGAGCGGAAAACTCTCGTTCCTCAACCTTCTCACCAACACTCACATCCACACCTTCACACACACCTTTACTGAGAGACTCTTTCCGTACTTCTGTAACGTGTGTCCGTCTCAGGCGCTCCGGATCCTGCCGGCGGAAACGTCTGTCACAGGAGCGGTGGAGGTGTAAAGATGGAGGTAAATGTTGAGTTCTGAAGGGGAAACCTGTCAGGTGGTCTTGTGCTTCAGAAACCCCCCCAAAAAACTGCTAAATTTGGACATCATCAACTTTTTTTACCCTTAGATTTGTAGTTAGTATTTTAATGTTTTTTCAAGCGTATTCTTGTGTTTGAATGATGTCTTTGACTATGTAAATATTTTGTCTCGTGACAAATGTGTCCAGCCTCCACAATTAACACAACATACTTCATGTATGTAATGTTTTCTGTGTATATCACTTTTCTTTTACATTTACGTTGCTCAAATGTTTGTATTATGTATTTTTGTGTGTTTTTTTTAATGTCACATTGCAAGCGAATATTAAAGCTGCAATCTGTGACCTCATTTGGTTAAAACTAAACAACAGTCAGTTACTGAGTACATAACAGATGTTCAAAACTTTAGCTTAGCTTACAACTTCTAGCTTATAATAATATACCGTGTGTCATAATATTTAGACTAAAACTTTAGACTAACAAAACTAAAAGCATAATTATCTCAAGGCATTTTTAATTTAACTAAAACATTACAAATGTTGAGTTGAATGTTCCAGGAACAATAAAAACATCCAACTTTTAGATGTTGTGTTAACATTATTACTTGAAAAAATTAACGTTATTCAAAATTTGCTGTGGCGTTTATCAGCTGATGGTAATGGTGGCAGTAATTGGAGCACGACTGACAGGTTATTTCAGCACCTGTGATGATTTTTCATTGCTTGTCCCTCTGAATATCTGCTAACATTTATGCTCAGTTATGCAAAATTCAGGACTCACAGAACTGGTGGTACTGGAATTATAAATAACACATCATACAAGAAACATGTATGAAAATGTTTTCACTCAAACTGAGTCCAGGTCACCTATAGTTTTAACCTGTTACAAATAATTGGTTTACAGTTACACACGGATTTAGTTAAAGATTCGTTCACTTTACAGAGATTATAAAAAGTTATTGATATAATTTTAAAATGTAGTTCAACACAAATATTTCACCTGTGTTTTTTCTTGTGTTGCAGAGACAGCAGACAGAGCTCAGCTGGTGTTGTGTTGGTGTGAGGTTTGACTGTCCAGCATGTGCCAAACTGAGACTGAACTGCTGTGAATTGTCACACTATAAATGTGGCTCTCTGGCTCCCTCTACTGATAGGGTCGCTTATACCAGACAGTCTGTGAATAAAATGCTATTTTTAATGTTTTAGAAACGTTACATATTCAACTTATAAATACTGTTCCTGGTTATAAAACCTTTTTCAGATTTTTATTTAATTTTTTTAAACATAATCATTGTTCATGTTGTTTTTTGTACCAGTATGTTTAAGAAGAGCAGTCAGGCAGCCGGTTTACACAAACACAGTTTATTCAGACTGTTGTCCGTCTGTCTGCTAGATTTAAAGATGAGGTAAAAATACAGCTGGTCTGAGAGAATACAATATTCCTTCATTAATTTCCTTTAATATTCATTGCACAGGAATGTAAGGTCACATGAGAAACTGTAGGGTCAAATAATCTGCTCAAAGGAATCATGTCAAATAAGCAGAAGAAAAAAACACGTGACCAAACTCATTTATTACGTTTTTTAACTTCACTTGTGAACCAGGTGTCCAACCAACTGGTTCATAAAGAACGTTTAACAATTGAAGTCCATAAAACTGACAGCAGCATTTGAAATGTTCCTTTCATGCAGGATTTTCTCGTTTTAAATCCTGTTTGACATGATTTTCATGTTAAGTCTCTTAAAATATGATTTCATTTTGCAGAACTTGCGCTTCTGTTTTTTCACTTTTCTCTTTCTTAGGTAAAACGCCTCCCAGTTTTCTCCATCGCCCGCCCAAGGCCCCCACACTCCTCCGTTTCGACTGGGATCTGCTCTGGGGTCTTCAGAGGGGTACCGCACCGGAACAGCGGTTCTGTTGTAGAAGACTAACCGGGCCAGCAGCTGTTTGACCACGTCGGGCCTCTGCTCGGAGAGATCGTAGCGCTCGTACGGATCATTCGCCACATTGAACAACCACAAAGACTTCTTCGGTTCCACGTGACGTTCTAAGCTCCACCAGGTTTCTGGAAAGTTTCCCAGCATTTGCGGAGGGGTCCAGTCACCGTATCCGGGGTCTCCGGTCAAGAGCTTCCAGTCTCCGACCCGGACAGCTGCCTGTACGGCTGTGTTCCAGATCCCAAAGCCGGTTTTCAGAGATCCGTGACGGGCAAAGTTGTACAGCGGGTCAATGTTATGAAGGATCTCCAGGCGTGGAGAATCTTTCCCCTCACTGATGGCTTCCCACACGTCGTATCCGTCCAGCTTCTCCGTTTGGGACACGTTTCCACCCGCCAGGCCCACCAGCGTTGGGTACCAGTCTGTGATGTGGACCAGAGCTCTGCTGACTCTCTTCCTGCGTCTCAGCAGTGGACTGTGGACAAATCCAATGCCACGAACGCCCCCCTCCCAGTACGTTCCCTTCCTTCCACGCAACGGCCAGTTACTCCCACCGAACAGTGGCTGCCCTCCGTTATCAGTGGAGAAGATGATGACACTGTTTTTATAGTAACCATACTTACGTAGCGCATACGTCACGTTCCGTACCGCCTCGTCCACAGCTGACACCATGCCAGCATACTTCCTTCTAAACACGTTTCCCATCTGTCGATATGGATAGACGTATTCCCTCGGGGACTGCAGAGGCGTGTGCACGGCTTGGAACGAGAGGAAAATGAAGAGAGGCTGGGATGAAGGATCGTGGGATGCAAGAATCTTACGAACTCTCTGCGTGTACAGATGCGTGGAGTAACGGCCACCCTGACCCCACGCCACCCTCTCGCCATCATACAGGTCATACCCACAAACCCTTGGGCCGTCGCAGGACTTGTACGTGTAATAGTCCACGCTGCCCGTCAGAGAACCGAAGTACGTGTGGAACCCGCGGCGGGTGGGCAGACATTCACGCTTGTAGAAACCCAAATGCCACTTGCCAACCATGTGAGTAGAATAACCCACTTCCTGTAGCCGCTGTGGCAACGTCCTGAGGTCAAAAGGCAAACAGCTGGGCTGTCGAGAGCGGATGATGGAGTGCTGCAGACCCGTATGGATCTGGTACCTGAGGCAGAGGGGAAAGGGTTCATGTATGTACCAGTAAACACAGATACGTCCATCACAAGCACTTGCATGGCCAGATCATTTCTTTACAAACTGCCACAGAACTGCACAAAACTTCTCTGTTAACATGTATTTATTGTCTCTCTGCTAACTTCTAACATGCATGTATTTACTGGAATATTGCTGTATGAGTGTAAATAGTTCTGTCATGTCTGATTTGTGAATAAATCAGTGTTGTAAGTTCCTGCAATAAATCATTTTAATTTACAAAAATGTTAATCTGAATAAAAATGGAAAAACAGGGTCCAGGAACAGTTTTTCCCCACAGAAAATATAAATATATTTAAACCACTTTGACCAGAATGTGATATAGATTTTACCAGTATAACAATAAAATGTTTCTGGAACTGCCTTTAAATATGAACTACACTTTGTGATAAATATCTGAAAAAGTTTTGGTCATACACAAACTACAGCTGAGTAATGATTGTAAATGTGTATCACAAACACTGGTGGAGAGCAGACGGTACCTGCCGGTGATGAACTGGCTCCGGGACGGGGTGCATATGGGCTGAATGTAATAGTTTTCCAGTTTCACCCCATCAGCTGCCAGTTTGTCCAGTGTCGGCGTGTGGATGTCGCGGTTGTGGTAGCCGATGTCATTAAAGCCCTGGTCGTCCGTCATGATGAAGATGATGTGCGGTCGTTGGTGGTTCGGTTGCTCGACCTGGTTCGGGCTCGTCCAGTCCCAGGACAGATAACCCAGACTGAGCAAACTCATCACCGAGAGCCCGGTAAGAGCTGACACTGTCATGGTGTCACTGTCTTATAACAAGTTACAAGCGACCCAACGAGGCGCTCGGCGTTGAAACTCACGCGTAAAGTTTGGGCGAGGATGCCGCGTAATGCATGGAGAGGTCCGGTGCTGCGCTCGTGAGCTGTGTCCAAAACCTAGTGAGCTGTGTCCAAAACCTAGTGAGCAGCCTACAGAGGGATCATGAAGTCCTGCAGTTGCCTAAAATCGCTATAAAGTGGTGCAAGCACGTCTGATGGCCATGAATCCAGCATGCGTGAGAGATGCTGCCCATACAGGCAGCGCGCTGGATTAAAACACCGCCATGCATCAGGTTTCATGTGATTTCAACCCCACAGCCCCTTGAATTAAGAAGTGGGGCAGATGTGCTTTTCCTGGGAGAGAACTGTGTGATCTCATAGTTGAACAGGGATAAAACAGCTACATCTGTGTTTTGGCAGTAACATAGTTTGCAGGTTGTTTGCAAGATTTTCTGTTTTGTTCTCTTGTTTGTCTTCACTGTGATCAGACTTTCTAAACCTCTTTCACACAGATGCAGGAAATGCATTCACCCAACTAACAAGTTTAGGTTGTAAGAACGTTTCCCTAATGTATCACTAACAAGTAATTCAAACATTAAAGTGCTATCGCTGTATGTTTCTATCTATGTTTCTGTTTGATTGTAAGAACGTTGTTTAAACATTTTAATTCTCTATCATTCCTAAAACATTCATATAATGTTGGAAAAACTTCTGCTAGCCACTCCAAGATAACTTTAGGAGAACTTTATAAAAATCCTACATTGGATATAAACTCTAAAACTATAAATGCGTGCTGTGTGTGTCTTTAGACTTCATTCAGTTATTTCTTTGGTGATAAAATGTTTGTATTAACTTCCAAACACAAACCAGGGGTCCCTGAGGGTCCCGGCGTTAAATCGTGCCTTCAGAGCATTTGGGGGGAACCAGGGGTACAAGCTGAGGCTGAACAGAACCAATGTTTGCACACACAAGAGCTCTTTTATTGGTTTTTCCAGCTTTGCTATTATACGTGAGGTGAGCTCTCTGGATTCTGAGTGGATTTCCTGAAGCCTCACAGCTGATAAGATCTTACGGAGAAACACAAGCAGTCTTCAGTCAGAAACAGACTTCTGCGTATTGTGCAATAGAGTCAACAATTAAAACCAAAGCTTAAACGAAACAAAAGACTGCGTGTACATCATCCTAAATCTGATTTCATAGTGTATTCAAATCAGAAATGCAGTCTGTCTCAACTACTTTATTAGTTTTCATCATTTATTACAGAAAACTAAGGCTAAACTAAAGTTTAAAGGTTTGTGGGAAAATGTAAACAAGTTGGTGTTTAAACATGGAGACGGGGAGAGTGAGTTATTAGATGCTGAGGACAGATCACCGAACTGTTTTTCTTTGGGGAAAAGTGAACCAAAGTGTGCAGAATAGAGGCAGGAGCATGTATTGAGCGAGTACATGTCAATGAGAGAGAGAGACGGAGGGGTTAGGTTCTCTCTGTGTTTATGATGCTCTTATGTCTCTGTTTTATCATGGGCGGTTCTGTTTAGTTCCAAACTTATGTAAAATAAATATGTGGACACATGGACTGTGTCTTTATTAGACTTTGCTAAAGAACTGAGCTGAGCAGGTGGGCAGCGACACAAAACCTCAGTAAAAATGTGGTCGTGTTTTTGTTTATTAAAACCGTTTATTTATGGTGTCGTGTGTAACAGGACAAAAAAGGGCATCAAGTTTCTCTCGGTCTAAAATATCTGCCCATAAAAATATCCTACACCAGTCAGTAAACATTCATCCCACCAAAACAACAGCAAACCCACCTTACAGCTCTTTGATGTCTGTTTAATCCAAACCTTGATTTCTGATTTGCAGCCAAACTGTTGGGATCTTAAACGGTGACTTTACAGAAAAATGTACACAAACACTTTTAGCTTAATCTATTAACAGAATAACTGCAAACAAACAAGGAATTATTATCTGACTTCTTACGAGAATGTTGTTAAGAAAGTGTCGCAAACAGTGAGTTGAGCTTTTTTCCCAGCCCAGTGTTTGACTTTCCATTTTAGTCTCCACACACCTGATGTTTATCAGGATATTAAAGGCTTTGGTATAAAACCCACATTTTTTTGAGAGTTTAACAGTTTATTATAGTTTGCAGCTTTCAGAAAATGAACTGTAGTAGCGTAAGTAACAAAAACATTAAACATGTTGTTGTAAGTTCTAGGATTTCTTAAATGTTATATTTTAATGTATGTTATATAACGTTAAAACAATGTTCTACAAACACTTAGATTAATATTCTGAGAACATTTTTTGTTAGCTGGGCTGGTATTAAAGGTCAGTCTTTTCTGTGGATATTCTTGTGAATATAAACCGAACTCTGATGGTACCATTTGAGTTTACTGATGAAACCAGACTCACTTTTTTAAATAATTAAACGCTGGTACGCCAAAATCTGATCCTCACATTTTCCTCCTCTTCCTCAGCGTAAAAGAAAGTGAGAACATTACAATCATCACAGAAGAATCCTGGAAGCATGCAGAGATGTTGAGTTTGCCGTTGTGAGTGAGACCAGGTCTGTTTTATTAAAAACTCTTAACCACACGTTAACAATAACTCCATTTTATCACTCCTGCCCCTTCCAGTAAAATAGAGCAATTTTCACTTTTCAGCTTTCGAAGGATCTCGGCTGCTCATATTTACATACAGTCGCTTCAGTGAAGGTTTTTTTACTCTAATGTGGAAATGTCTGAAACGTACTTGTGTGTGTTCAGCTCTCCGGTTTTGCTTTTATAACCCATATTCCCACAGTCTCCCTCAGAATATTTCCAGAAAGCTTGACCGTGTGTTTGTACTGTACTGTGTGCTTTGGTCACACTGTACCTGTGAGAGACAAATTAGTGAAATACGTCCAAAAGCTACTTGTCAGGTATTTGAAGTGGGTCTTACTATTTGAAACCCTCATAAAAAAGCCAAAGCAAACATCAGCGTCTTAGTCTGAAACGTGTTGCATCTGAGAGGTCCTCACTGATACAGATCTGTGTGGATGTGTCCTCCACGATTTTATCAGCCATAACTTAAAGTCTCACATTTTTAATATCAAAGGTAGACAGACAGTGGATTGTTGTAGTGTGGACTGAGAGAAATGTAGATGTGTTTTAATGGGGGTCTGTAGAGTTTTCAGAGGTATTTGTAAAAGAGAGGGATTTCTGAGTGCCTAAATACCCAGAATTCATGTTTTTATATCTGGGGAACAGTCTTGTGTTGGGGTTTAATGAGAGACACACTCAGAATTTACACACACATGATTCATTGTGAAAATTAAAATCATATTAGAATCACTCAAATGTGCCAAAAATAACGTGGCTGAGATGATTAGTGAGTGAGAACCTGCAGAGGGAGAGAGAGAGGGAGAGAGAGAGGGAGAGAGGGAGAGAGA
>JBAJNP010007460.1:0-22525 GCA_036877545.1 Yasuhikotakia modesta | reverse complement strand
TAGATAGATAGATAGATAGATAGATAGATAGAAATAATTTTAATAACATTAAGTTTGGCATAGCATAGGTTTAGCAAATCCTGCAGTTTTTTTGTCACATTTATTGTAGCTTATTATAGCTTAAATTTACTTTGTTTTTAGGAATTCTGACAACTCTGTGCACCTTGACTTCTGTATATTGCCAGTGTCACAAATCCGGCCTCTGTGGCTCCCTCTAGTTGTCGCTAGCGGGAACCATCCCCCGAATATTAAGAGAGCCCAACTCCCATAAGCCCTGTACCTGGGCCACGCCTCTCTCAGGTGGCAGCCATCTTAGTGATCAGCATCACTATAAAGACGCTGAAATCTCAGATTGTTGCGAAGTCTTGTTTCGCCTCCTTGGAGCTAACATTTCTAGGGGGGCAGTTGTGGTCTACTGGTTAAGGAGTCGGGCTTGTAATCAGTAGGTTTCTGGTTCGATTCCAGCACCGGCAGATAGCAACTGAAGTGCCTTTGAGCAAGGCACCTAACCCCCGATTGCTCCCCGGGCGCTGCAGGGATAGCTGCCCACTGCACTGTGTGTGTGTTCATGACTTGCAGTGTGTGTTCACTCCTCACATGGATGGGTTAAATGCAGAGGTCACATTTCGGTTATGGGCAACCGTAACTGACAAACACGTCACTTTCACTTTCTAAATGTTTTTTTTTCCTGGGTTGCTGTTTTGTGTATTACCTTGGACTGCCTATTGTTTTGTGAGTGTTTTGCTGCCTGTCCTTTGACTTTGCGTTTTTTATTGGATTACGTTTTTAATTGCTGCCGTGACCTTTTGCCTGTCCCCGTTTATGATTTTTGTCCCAGGTGCTTTTCCAACACCCTTGTGGCTACCGCTCCATTCCCCACGGGACCTCGCCTGGCTTTTCCCAACAAGTACGATGGGACACCTCGTAAATGTAGAGGTTTCTTTTACAGTGCTCTTTGTTTACTGAACAGCAGCCATATCTCTACCCCACTGGTAACAGCCGCATCTCATTAGTTTGCTTACTGCTCACTGGCACAGCTTTAGATTGGGCTACTGCTGTCTGGAACACCGAATGACCTACCTTTCCCTCATTCTTGCAACAGTTTTGTGATGTGTTTCAGCACTCGGTTGATGGACACAAAGCTGGGGAGTGTCTGCTAGAGCTATAGAGAGAATGAGGAGGCTTTTAAACTCGCCTATTGAAGAGGCCTAAACGCCCTATTGCAAGCAGAGCTGGCGTGCTGCAATGAGGGAAAGACTCTTGGGCAGTTCATTGATCTCTCTATTCGTCTAGACAACCTGATCACTGCACGAACACCACCACCACTCGAGACACCTCGGGACCCCTTGCCCAAGCCCAGAGATTCTCACACAGAACCTTCCCCTCATACCTGTCTCTTCTCTTGTGGCAGTGGAGGTGGTAGATAGAAAACCTCTGGACGCTGGACTAGTCATGTAAGTAACCTCAAGTTTCAAGTCAAGTTTCGCTACCCATTACCCTTGGTTTCAGCTGCCCTAGAGCAACTTTGCAGTGCCAAATATTACACTAAGCTAGAACTTAGCAATGCCAACAACCTGATCCGCATCCGTGAGAGAGATGAGTGGAAGGCCGCCTTTTAAGAAATGTGAGTTCCATTGTACCTAGGTCTCCTTCCTAGTCTTTGTCATCAGTGCTGAGGCAGTTGCCATGGATGACAACAAAGTTAACGCAGTGATTAACTGGCCTCAACACACTAACGGAGCTCCAACATTTTCTGGGATTTGCAAATTTTTACATACAGTTTATTCGACACTTTAGCATGGTGGTGGCTCTCCTGACTGCTATGGTAAAGAAGGGTACTAACCCTTGTAATCCGACAATGTAATCCGCCCAAACTTTATCTTTGTGCCTTCTGTTCACATAAGCTTAATTCAGAACAACAGAATTATGATGTGGGTAACAGAGAGCTATTGGCGATGAAAATGGCTTTGGAGGAATGGTGACACTGGTTAGAGGGTTTCAAAGCACCTTTTACTGTTCTAACGCATCATAGAAATCTTCAATATTTGCAGAGTGGCAAGCGTCTTAACTACCGTCAGGTCCGTTGGGCCCTATTTTTTACCCGCTTTAATTTCAAGGTTACCTACAGGCCTGGATCCAAGAACACAAAGGCAGACGCACTTTCCCGACTCCATGAAGCCTAAAGAACCTTTCCTGCTCCTGGAACTAAGATCATTGTTGCTTCTGTCCAGTGGGACATCACATCATGACCGAGATACACCAAGCTCAATCTCAAGGTTGGCTATGTCACAAATTGGTTGGCTATGTCAAAAATCCGGCCTCTGTTGCTCCCTCTAACTGCCACCAGTGGGAACCATCCCCGGAATATTAAGAGAACTCCAACTCCAAAGCCCCGTACCTGGGCCACGTCCTTCTCAGGTGACTACTATCTTAGTGATCAGTGTCACTATAAAGAGATGCTGAAATTATTGTTGCGAAGTCTTGTTTTGCCTCCTTGGAGCTAACATTTCAGAGCGTTTTTTTTTCCTGGATTGCTGTTTTGTGTATTACCCTGAACTGCCTATTGTTTTGTGAGTGTTTTGCTGCCTGCCCTTTGATTTGTTCATTGGATTACATTTTTGATTTTGCTTGCCCTTACCTTTTGCCTGTCCCCGTTTATGATTTTTGGATTACCTTTGTTTGCCCTGTTTTCCGGTGTTGACCATTTGCCAGACTGTTCACTCAAATAAATACTGCTGCATATGGATCCAATGTCTCCTGAGTTTCCGTTACAGCCAGCCCATCAAAGTATTAGTCAGACCTAGAGCTGCAACGATGCGTCAACGTCGTTGATTACGTCAACAAAGTAAATGCGTCGACGTGGGTAAAATGCGTCGTTGACGAATAGTTTTTTTACACTGATTTAAAATAATGGCGGCGACTGCTGCTGCTTATGGACAAAGTGAAAATGCATCACAAAAATCCAGGCCATCAACATCAAAATTGTGGGAATACTTTAGACAGAGGCCGAATCAAATGGTGCTTTGTTCACTTTGCGAAACTGAGATGGCATACCACGGCAGCACTAGCGCTATTAATGAGCACCTTAAAATAAAACATGCACTTCTACCTGAAAACGACGAGCCAGCTGTGCCAGTATTTATTAGTTATTTTTGTTTTGTTTTTGCCTATCGTGTTTCGATACCTCTTTAAAGCAAAAGCTAATGTTACAGTAATTAATAAATCAGTCAGCACAATTCACATTTAGGCTTATACTGTGTACATTATATATTTTATTTATGCATGACTTACATTTTATGATGAATCCTATCATGTACTGTTTACAAAGTACTATTTACAATGCTTCCTACATGCATATATTTAATGGCGAAATGGCATAAATACACTGCACGTTCTAAAATATATTTAATATTTTAATTTAATTTCTTAGACTTTGTGTTAAAATAATATACAGATGCTATATCCACTTTGAAGTACAGCTGAAAATAGTGTTCATAGATGTAATCAGTAAATGTACATTACTCTATTTAATTATTGTGTTCATTTTATTTTTCAGGAAGAGGCAAAGCCGCTTTGGTAAAAGTTTTTGGTAAAAAGCAAGATTTCTTTGGTAAAAGTTGTACTTAATACTGATTCAAAAGTTAGTCAAAGGGTTAACCAGCTAATTAATAAAATCATTACATTAACCGGGAAAAAATAATCAACAGATTAGTAAACAAAGCGGAAAATTAGTCATGAAATTAACCGACAGACAAAATAGTCATTAGATGTTAGGATTGCGGGAATTGTGATTTAAAGCATTCCCAAACGTTTAACTTTTGTAATGCAAAAAAATTCTTGCCTAAATGAATTGGTTCATCTTTGATCAAATTATGAAATGTATATACAGACAAAAATAAAAATCACAGTTTTTATTAGTCTGATCTTTCATCTCTTTGAGAACAATGAAACAACCTCATAGTGCTTGTGGAAAATGTGATCCCTTGAGTTAATAAGCTCTAAAAAGCTAATTGGAGTCAGGTTTTAGCACTTCTGTGGTATGTTAACCCTAAATTTTCTGTTTAAGATAAAGACATAACTCAAACCCGAGAACGCAGGGTAATTCAGGCCAGTTTCTGAACAAGAGGTAACCTGTGGAGTGATTTTCCGGACATTTCCAATTGCTTTTTCCAAATGTGGACACAAAAAATTGTACCATAATGCAAATGTAAATATTTCATTATCGTTTTGCATGCGCACAGTGAATGTTGAATTTTTCCATCCACATTTGGAAAAAGCAATTGCAAATGCAATTTGCAATTCCTTTTAAAAATTGTCCAGAAAATCACTCTATGATAGTATGATGCATTGTGGAAGAAACTAACTATAGATATTAGGACTGAATAGAGACATAAAAACATTTTTACTGCCCACGGTAAAAAGAGTAAAAAAAAAGGTAAAAATATGCGGTTTTCTCTCAGTTTCTCGAATCTATTTTAATATCTATTCTATTTTTTACATTTTTTTATAGATATTATTTACAGTGTCACAGGTGTTAATAGAAGGTAGATGTTATTTACACTGTTAAAATAGCTTGTTTTTTGCTATTTATACTACTTATTGCAACTATGTGCACCTCAGTATTGTACTAACACTGCGATGCCACCTTCTTCAGGACAATATAAGCCTATAATATAACTACACCGATACATTCTTTTGATTATGTCCTTCATTTTTATTAAAAATAAATGCTTTCCGATATGACATTTGAAAAGGGAGAATAAAAAAGTTTCGAACTCCAAAGTCAACCATGTCAAAAATGCCAACGACACGCTTTACGCCATAGAGCTGCTGTATAAATAATTGTCTTTTAAGTGTTGACTTGACCAATTATACCTTGGTGGGTGGAGTTAATGTAACTGGACTCATACATTAAACATAAGTTAAGTGTATCGCTAACATATGCAATGCAAATACAATGTAAAAAATATTACACTACATCTACTCAGTAAAATTGTAAAGTGATTACAAGCAATATTATTAATTAAATTATCAACCAATTGAGTTAGAATTGAGTTAGATTTAATCAAATGAGCTCATTGGTAATTAGCCATTCCAGTTAACTAGACAAGTAGCACAAATAATTTTTAAAAAATGAGTGAAATTTAAACAATGTTTTCATTGGAGCACTGTTAATGAATACCACTTAAAGGATTTGATTTAACACAAAAGTTGTTTTGATGTCACAGCTTATCGTTGCATTATATTTGTAGACTTAACAGCTCCATTTCATTGCACCTACTGAAACAAAGACACATTAGTATATTTCACATTTTAACCAGATCGCCAGATCAGGTCCTCACAGATTCAGTTCACAGTTCAGCCATTCATCGGTGTAAAACACGATTCCCAACACTTTATAAGCAACACCCTAGTTCAAAGGCACGGAAATAATATGTGATATGGAATAAAACATTACACCAAGTCCCATACACCGCGGTGCGATGCGACAAATCTGTTTCCCAGAAAACTGCTGCTGAGTTCTATATGACGCGTTTACACACGTTTCAAATAATTTTCAACAGTCTCTTTGTCACGTCCATTTAAGTTGCCGCGGCGCGACAAATGTACAGTCATGTGAAAAAATTAGGACACCCTTTGAAAGCATGTGTTTTTTTGTAACATTTTTAATATATGGTTTAATATATAATCTCAATTTCAACAATACAGAAAGATTAAAGTAATCCAACTAAACAATGGAAATTAAAGAAAAGTCTAAAAAAAGATAGGACACCCTCACATGTATTCCCTCTTTAAATGGCTCAGATCACACACAGGTATATCACACCAGGTGCACATAATTAGATTGTTACTCTGCATGTTGAATGAGGCTTGCCCTATTTAAACCTCATTTAGTTTGGTGTGGTCCTGACTGTTGAAGTGAGAGTGAGCACTATGGTGAGAGCAAAAGAGCTGTCGGAGGACTTCAGAAAAACCATTGCAGCAGCCTATGAGTCTGGTAAGGGATTTAAAAAGATCTTGAAATCAGCCATTCCCCTGTCCGGGGATAAGTGGAGGGCTTTCAAAACAACTGCCAACATGCCCAGGACTGGTCGCCCCAGCAAGTTCACCCCAAGAGCAGACTGCAAGATGCTAAAAGAGGTCTCCAAAAACCCTAAAATGTCATCTCGAGGACTACAGCAGGCTCTGGCTACTGTTGATGTAGAAGTGCATGCCTCTACAATCAGAAAGAGACTGTACAAGTTTAACTTGCATGGGAGGTGTGCAAGGAGGAAACCTTTGCTTTCTAAGAGAAACATCAAGGGCAGACTGACATTTGCCAGAGATAAAGTTGACAAAGACGAGGACTTCTGGAATAATGTTGTTTGGACAGATGAGTCCAAAATTGAATTATTTGGACACCAGAGCAGAGGACATGTTTGGCGTAAACCAAACACAGCATTCCAAGAAAAGAACCTCATACCAACTGTGAAGCATGGAGGTGGAAGTGTCATGGTTTGGGACTGCTTTGCTGCAGCAGGACCTGGTCAGCTCACCATCATAGAATCCACTATGAATTCTACTGTGTATCAGAAGGTGCTTGAAGAACATGTGAGACCATCAGTTAGATAATTAAAGCTGAAGCGGAACTGGACCATGCAACATGACAATAACCCAAAACATACTAGTAAATCAACCAAAGACTGGCTGAAAAAGAAGAAATGGAGAGTCCTGGAATGGCCAAGTCAAATTCCAGATTTGAATCCCATTGAGATGCTGTGGGGTGACTTGAAAAGGGCTGTACATGCAAGAAACCCCTTAAACATCTCACAGCTGAAAAAGTTCTGCATTGAGGAGTGGGGTAAAATTTCCTCAGACCGATGTCGGAGACTGGTAGATGGCTACAAGAACCGTCTCACTGCAGTTATTTCAGCCAAAGGAGGTAACACTAGCTATTAGGGGCCAGGGTGTCTTATCTTTTTCCTCAGTTTGAATAGGCATTTTTGTAGAATGACATTTACGGAAGATCTTGAAAATACTTTTCTTCAGTTTCCATTGTTTAGTTTTTACTTTACTTTAATTACTTTAATCTTTCTGTATTGTTGAAATTGAGATTAAATAACCATATATTAAAAATGTTACAAAAAACCACATGCTTTCAAAGGGTGTCCTAATTTTTTCACATGACTGTATGTGTACTGACTGCAGTGGTTCTACATCAGTTGAGATGGTAACCGACAAAACAAACTGGCTACCGTTAACATTACATGAACGGAGCCGCTTAGCCGACCACTAGTAATTTTTAAATGATGCCTACATAACTTAAATAACGTTTCTTACCTTTGTGAAATTGATTGAAAAGAGCAGGGAAAGCAACTCATTTTCATCACGTTGGATTCATTCAATATTCTGTCTGTTTGAAATTTTTCAAAAAGAATAACTAAATCCGTAACAACAGAATTGAGTAGATTTTATTTCAGTCATTTTTAATTTATTTTAATTTAAGTAAAAATAAAAAAGTTTTTGTAAAGGATCACTTCTATTCTGTTGCATACTGCGCAAGTTTGAGACAACTCTCAGAAATTGTGTACACTTGGTCGGGACCTGACGTGGGACGGTGAGGATGATTGTATCTTCCGCCAACGTTTAAATAGATAAATACCAAGGAGAGTACGTCGTGTTTTCTGTCGTATGCCCTTGACTTAAATAAAGATCATATCACATTTTATGACAAATTTATTCTGAAACCCATGAAATTCCAAATGGTTCACATACTTTTTTCTGCCATTAGCGCACATGCAGACTCAACACAGCCGCAATAAAGCGTGAGTAAATCATCATCTCCCTGTCTTAAATGCGCATTTTATCCAAAGTTTACATGAATGGGACATAGGACAGTATGTAAAAGTAGTCTCCTGCTTACTGATATTCATCTCTCACATATCAGCTGAAGTGCGTGTTATTCAGAACGTATAGCACATAGAAGATTTTGTAATATGGTAAAGTAATATGATAAAATTACTTGCACATTGTCACAATGTCACATTATTTTGATAATTGTTTTTTGTCAATCACAGTTTGGGTGATTGACATATTGGACAGCCCTAGCATGAGTGGTCTAAGACTTAGTCACGGATTGTTCAACATGGTGTTTTATGAGAAGCCAGGTCAAAAAGTAGAACTTGAAACACTTAGTTTTAAACTGTATTTATGCCCACAAGTACAGGGCCATTTTGAGTATTTATTCTTAAGATCACCAAACTGCTCAAATATTTGAGTAGTTGTGGGGCAGTTGTGGTCTACTGGTTAAGGAGCCGGGCTTATAATCAGTCAGTTGCTTGTTTGATTTCAGGTAGCAACTTAAGTAGCCATGAGCAAGGCACCTAACCCCTGATTGCTCCTTAGGCGCTGCAGGGATAGCTGCCCACTGCTCAATGGGTGTGTGTTCACTCCTCACGAAGGATTGGTTAAATGCAGCAATCATATTTTGATTATGGGTATCTGACAAATACGTGTTTAAAAAGACAAAGCGTTGTCTCAAAGTTTTAAGGTCTTCTAGAATTTGCTTGTGTTTCTGCTTCGTTGTTCAGTGTTCTGTTTTTACTGTATGATATTATGATATTTGTTGTTTTAATTTTTTTTTTTGGGGGGTTGGGTTGATGGTTGGGTATGTTTTGTACAGTGGGAAGAAGTAATCAGGGTTTTTTGTTTCCCTGCAGGGGGGTGGGTATGTTGAGGGTCCTGGCCCAGAGAGAGCTTGTCTGCACAAATACTCTGTCATTTGCCAGGGCATCTTTCTGGGTTCTCAAACCGATGATGATATCGGTCTTCCTCTGTCTTCTTTCCAGTCGTCCCCTCCCTCTTCTCTCTCCACTCTTGTATGAGATGAGGTCTCAAGTGTGCCAAGTCCACCATAAATGTGATATTTACCCAATTCCTTTTTTCCTTCTCTTTCTGTGTGTGTCTGACTTCTAGAGGGTACTCATTATATTGGGACAGCGAGTATCTATGCACTACAGTGACCCAAAGCCTCGTGCTAATGAAGATTGGCTCTGTAATAAGGTAGCTTTATGTTTTAATAAAACACTCATGTAAACGTTGTACTATTATGGTGTTTTGCATGTTACCATGCATTATTTAAACTAACTTGGGGTACCAAGCTATTGCAACATGATGCCACAACAGTACTTTGGTGTTTAAATAAAGCTTGCGTCCTATTAAAGGATCACTTCTATTTGCATGTTAATGTGAAAGTAACTTTAAAATAAAAAAGTTTAGACATTTGCATACAGTTTGCAGACAGATGATGTGACTGACCTTAGATGTTTCTCTTGAATTTTTTCTGAAACGCATGTTCTGTTTGTCAGTGTGGCGTGCAGAACTTCAAACGAAGAGAAAAGTGTTTTAAATGTGGAGTTCCAAAATCAGGTGTGAATGAAAATGTATATATATATAATATGTCAATTATCATTCATAGTAAGTAAAACTATAAGTATTACTTTAAAAACTTACAAATTGCTTTGTATTTTCAGAGGCTGAGCTTAAATTGCTCCTGATACCAAAGAGTTTACCTTTGGGTCATCTAAAGGACTCGGCTCAGGGTTTATTGCCCCTTCCTGCCATATACCAGGCTGCAGCTCCAATTCTTAACATGACTTCATCCCAGGCTGCTGAGGTGGCCAATGACAGTAAGTTATGCATATGGTCTCTGTGACGGGTGTGTAGCCCCCTTCACATTTCAGCCTCTACCATTATTTGTTATTTTGAATTTAATAATTTTTTATTTTAAATCCCCCTGGATCAAATAAGAATAAACAACACACAGGTCCAGTTTGAAAGTTAACAGTTTATTAATCTAGAGTATAGAAGGGTGCACACTTCTGATTTCTCTATTTTTTTTTCTGTTTAACTTTACCTGAGTCCTGGATTGCTGGTTCGTGGAGTGGAAGGTCGCATTCCATGTGCCAGCAAATAAAGGAAGAGGCGGGACTTCAGGCCTCAAACTTATGCAGTTCCAGAGGAAATTGGACTTTACCATCATGTCCAGTTTCAGAGGGGGATTCTTTCATTTATGATATTTAGTTCATTTCTTTGATTGTTGGTTTATGGTAGTTTTTATTGTTTGTTTAGGTTGTTGATTATATTATTTTATTTAAAATCGAAGATGTATGTTTTTGTAACTATTATTATGATTTAGGGATTTATTTGAAGTATTATTTGATATGTACCTTTTTGGTGCATTTGGTAGAGGCTGAAAGATATTTCTAGCTGCCATGGGCTGTTTTTTTTAATGGTTTATTTTCTTTTGTGTTTTTGACCACAGTCCCCTTTTCTTTGACACATCCGTTCTGTGTTTAATTCTAGATTTCCATGTGTTTGTAATGTAACCTCAAATCTGTTTACTTCAGCTCTGATACTGAGGAACCTGGGACCCCACACCACACTGGAAGCCATTTTATCTGCTCTGGCACCATTTGCTACTCTGTCCTCCTCAAATGTGCGGCTCATCAAGGATAAACAGACACAGCTCAACCGAGGATTTGCTTTCCTGCAGCTCATTACTATTGTGGTAAAAAATATTAAATGATAGGAAAATCTTTATCTGATGTGCCATTTAACAACAGCACCCAAATGGAGTAACTTTTTCATTTAGAACTGTATTATGTGTTGGCTTGTGGCCATAATAAGTCCTTGTCAGACAAACACAAACAGGTTTGTTGTATGATTTTGTTAGGAAGCTTCTCAGCTGCTTCAGATCCTTCAGTCCCTGCAGCCTCCTCTGTCCATCGATGGAAAAGTAATCTCTGTGGAATTTGCCAAGGGATCAAAACGGTAGGACATCCTGTTCTAATGCTGGTTCTGGAAGTAAAATAATGACAAGTATTTTATACTGAAGTATAAAAAAAGCATGATGAATTGCACAAATTGAAATAAAAGGCACTGCATGAACAGCACTTGATTTAATTTAAACAATACAAATGTAACAGATATCAAGTTATATGGTTAATGTAATTATACATTATATGTAGTAAAATGTGCATTGTTGATGCACTCGTCTCTGCCTGTTGCTTTCGTCTTTGTTAACACCTGCTTGCAGCACCTGCTGTTGAGTGACTAACAGCAGATGGAGATTATGCATTGGTGTTTTGCTGCTTTTCCTGTGTCCCCAGATGTACTTTGCTGAATATTCTGTCGAATTTGAGACACTGAATTTTTGGAAACAAATTTGTAAAGAGAAAGAGAAATTAAATGGGCTGAAAAGTGCCTGGTGAATATTATCAATGGCATTCTTAGACAAACTAAATGTTTGGAAATGAACTTCAGGTGAATATTGATTATTAAATTGTTAACATTGAAATAGTGTGTGTGAATGTTTTCAACTGAAATATTCAGTGTTTAATATTCAACCTTGCAATTAAAGCGATGCAAGCGATGTTCATGTAGTGCCTTTTTTCAATTTGTGCAATTCATCAGGCTTTTAATTTTCAAATACTTTAGTCATTTTTTACTTCCATAGTCCTAAAGCACTACTCTTTTGAAATGGTGAAGTGGCATTTTGCAGGAAAGCTTACATAAAGCCTGATTATATGTGTGTTGAACTGTTTTTATCTTTTTCTATAAGTGATGACTTTCTGGTGGAGGGGAATCGAGCAAATGTGGCAACAGTAGCAAGCACAGCTATAGCTGCAGCTCAATGGGCTGTCACTCAGGTACCCTATGTAAACGTTGTGAAATGTTCTTGACCGCACAAACTGCATTAATGTGCCAAGTTGCTGGGGGGTTTTTGCATCTTTTTCACAACCACAAGTTTTGTCTTATTGCCTTTCCACTGGTATGTATAAACACAACAAGTGATTTTACAATTTTCTACTACTTGAATTTTACCATAGATAAAATGAATCTTGTTAGGTGTAGTTTATGAGGGAAATGCTGTAAGTAAAAATCTTAGTCTTATATTTGTGTAATTATGGTATAAGTTATTTTTATTACTATGTTATTTTTATTCAATATATAAGGTGGTAGATGTTCAAAATTCCTTATGTAATTCACTTTTTTTTGTTCTCTGTTCCTCTTCACCCAGGCAGCTCAGATTTCAGGTTCTGCTCAGAGCCATGATTTCGGTTTGCATCAGCAGGGGGCAGCATTGTCCGTGTTAAGTCGGGAGACTGTGCAAGGTGTTGCTGTAGAGGCACAACCCTTTAAAGAGCAAGCAGCAGCGGCAGGAACCAGTCACACATCATTGATGGCTCCTGACAAAAATACAGGTGAGCAAATGTATGGGACAACATTAGCACATTTTAACGTCTGTCAGCTATTGACATGGGACAATTTACTTTAATAGCTTTTATTTACATAAAGCTATGATCCAAAACATTTGTCTATTAGAACCATAAAATTGTAGTTCACCATATGTACTTTAAATTAAAATTAAGCCAAACTGGCTTAAAACTAAATACATACAGTATTTAAGTACTTATAGACCAAGTCAATGTAAATCAATATTAGAAAGGCTTTAAATGGATCAACCGAAATTGCCAATCAATTTCTTTTCCCGTAACCTCTTGCCTGAGAAACTGCCCATTCATTTGTTGATGTATGAAAGGTGACACAATGCCCCTGGTCATATTGAATTAAGTTTTGTGTGTTTTCCCGGTTAGTTGTTGCGATCTCCAGGGAAAAAGAATGTGCAGGCATTGCCTCAATATTGTCACTCCCATCATTTCAGTCACAGATTGCCACTACAGCAACCCTCGCACAGGATAATCAGGTAATCAGTCATTATGCTTTTGCTGTGCTCATTTACAAACCGATTAATTGTCTTAATCCAATAGTGCAGCCAATGCTTTTATTTAAACAATACACAGACTGTTTCTGAGGTGAAAATTGGCAAAGCACAAAATATTTTTGCTTTAGTGTGTGTTTTTGGCAAAGACCCCTGTGGAGATCATTGGGAAACCTCAGCCTGCTACCCCAAGCCAACCTGCCACACCTGGAACTGCTTTGGAGTGTCAGCTATATCGTGAGTCAGATAAATCAGTTTAGTTTTATTTCTCATTTTCTTCACACCTTTGGTAGGAAAAATATTATGTATTTTTCCTCGTCTGTAAGCACTTCTGGCTGTGTATTCCATCTAAACATTTTCATAGAACACGTAATTACAATAAAATTCTGCATCGCTGTTTGTTTTTAAACAAGTTATATAAAGTAGAATAATACAAAATTCAAAATAATATAATACACAAAAGCAATTGCGCAATACGTAAAGTAAATTGGGGTGAGCTTGACATGTTTTATGAACACAGTATATTATTATATAATGAGCATAAATCTATGCTCCCCACAGGTATCTTTGATTTTGTGGTATACACCCATCAATCACGAAACAACAGTAACATCCATTTTACAAAATGTATTGTGCACAATCTTGAAGAACTGTAAGAACACAGAATTAAAACTCCGGGATAATGATCAATGATTAATGACAATTTCTTTTTTAAATTAAAATTAACCCTGGGGTACAAACGATATTATAATTGGCAAACCTAATAAAGAAACACACTTAAATGTAGTTGTTGTTGTTGTAGTACATTCGATTTCAATAGCTGGCATTAAGAGTTTACTGTGCAGGTCCTTTTTAAATTCATTAAAAGCAGTTTCCTCTTTCTCCAGCGAATCCTGACGTTTCAACATACCAGTATGATGAAAGCTCTGGTTACTATTATGACCCTTTCACAGGTCTCTACTATGACCCAAACTCACAGGTAACCACATTATTATGGTAAATATGTTTAATAAACAATAAAACATATTTAGGATTTATAAACAATAAATGAATCTTGGCTACAATTATCTGGGAAAGGGTTTGTTATCTTTAAGCTCCTGTCTTTATTTCATTAGAGTGATGGCTGTTTTAGGGAATCCTGCCAGTGCTTACATTTATATTTTGATCTGAGTAAAGTATTTTTTTTTTTAGTAATGCCAAGCATATAGTCAGAAGTTGCTTTACCATGATTCATAAGGGTTTTAAGGGTCTATGCAAGCATACTGCTTCATTCCACAAAAAAAAACACTGATACTGAGAATAATTTATGTTTGTTTTTTCCATGTTGTTCCAGTATTACTTCAATCCTCACACACAGCAGTACATGTACTGGGATGGTGAAAGGTGCACATATGTTCCTGCTCCAGCACAGACATTAGAAGGTGTGACCTCTGATCTTTCCACTGCTACTAACAGTGGCAAGGACAGGAAGGACAAGCCCAAGAACAAAACAGCACAGCAGGTACAACCACAGACTGCAAGTGAAATGAATATAATGCTCCTTTGTTTTCACCTGGACCTTTCCACCTTGTAAAGGAAGGATGGATTTTGACTTGGACTTGACTTTGCTCTTTAACCCAAAGTCAATGTTAGTTTTAAGAATGTATGCCTGTACTGTTGCTGGTTTCAGTAAAAGTAGCTGTTGCTGCTAATTGTCTGTAAATTAGGTCACTAGATGTCACTTCATTTTGAGAAACAATGATGGTTTAGTTAAAGTCTTAAGACCTGAACATGTCTTGATACTTTGGTTTGTTTTTATTGTTTAGAAAGTAGAAGATGCTGTAATGTGGTCAGTTGGGATGGGATTAACATTATGAAGAAGCTTTGGTATTATGCTTCAGATTATGCTTCAAACCCCCTTTTTTGAAAATAAAAAAAATGTTTATTTTTAGATAGCCAAAGACATGGAGAGGTGGGCCAAAAGTCTGAATAGGCAAAAAGATAATGTACGGTCATCCTCCTCTTTCTCTGTGAGCACAAACTCTCGACAGGGCAGACTTGACGATTGCCGTGAGTCAGCCAGCGCTGATGCAGGCTATGCCGTTCTTGAGATGAAGGTTAGTGTCCTGATTTTAAAAACCACCACAGAAGTTTGGCACATCTGTGGGAATGTCTAACTAATAGTGTTTCTGACAGGGTACTTTGCTGGAGAGACCACCCTTTCTAATTGAAAAGTTAAAACGTCCAGAAGAAAGAGAAGTATATATATTTTTTGTGTGTGTGTTTTTGTACTTTGGTGCATTTATTTTGTAATTGCTTTGCAGATGTTTTGCTTTTATTTATTTTTGCTTGTATATTTGTTGGGTGTGTGACTTATATTCAAACAATACATTGTCTTGTCTTAGTGGTGTTGCTACCACTTCCTGTGTTGCTACCACTTCCTGTGTATTTTCCCATTTTTTTGTTTGCTTTTTGGTTAATATTTTAATGTAATGTACCAAGCACAAAGCACTATGTTAAAAGCAGATATTTCTTCCCTCAACAGAGTCCTTCTCATGGTCTTGTGGCAGGCAGTGGGGAGACAGACAGTGAGGATGAGGGGGGAGAACAAGAGGAGAGACTAACAGACTGGTCTAAATTGGCCTGTCTGCTGTGTAGGAGACAGTTTCCCAGTAAAGAGGCTCTGATCAGGCACCAGCAGCTCTCTGAGCTACACAGAGTGAGTGACTGCTGATATAAGCCATGTTCCACTTCAGTAAGACTGAGATTTATGTTTATATATGTTTATATGGTTCCTACCCAAATGTAACATATACATGTATTGTATTTTCACTTCAAATATTTGCAAACAATTATACAAAACAGTTTTACAAAATAGAAGAATTTACACTCTGATTAACTGTTACACTTAGTTTACTGTTTTTGGATTTTTACTGCTAAATGGCTTAAGCCTATGATTCTATGATATCAATAAATTAGTAGACAAGATATTTACATTGTCTTTCATGCATTCAAAGCAAAATCTTGAACAGAGAAGAGCCAGACTGTCCCAGTCAGAGAGACAAGAGCGGCATAAGCGATCAGAGGTAAGTGCAGCACGTCTAGTTCTAAAATTACTTACTCCTCCCCCCCACCCCACCGACAAATTCTTTTTAATAACAACAAAAATTCAATATTCATGGTTGATGCTCTTCTTTTAAGCTGAAATACAGAGATCGGGCAGCTGAGAGGAGAGACAAAGGGGCTATTCCACAACCAGATGCCAAAAAGAGAAGGTTCAGCCCTGTGTAAAAGGAACACGTATATTATACTTTGTCATCATAATCAAATTCTTTTTTCATTATTTTTTGCATATACTATGGTAACAATTTTAGCATGTGTCAGGTACGATAATATATAAATATTGTAATACGCCTAATATTATTGTACAGCACTGTGGTATTATGTGACACATCACTGTACTATAATACCAATTCAGTACAAACCATTTCCACAATGTGCAGAATAGGACAAGCGTTTTGCATGTTTTATGATTATATAATCTCCTATTTTTGTTACTCATAACAGTGTTATTAGATTTCAGGTGTTTTCTCTAGGTATGTAAACATGATTTTAAATTCAGAAACTCAAGGCAGAATTATGATCCCTGGACTTTCTTCACTACTAAAGCATGGCACTAATAATTGCCTCAGAGGTTGTGCAGGACATGCACAGGTGCAGGTGTTTATGTACAGGGCAACAATGCAGCTTAGAGATTTACATCAGGTTATGTAACAAAAATAGGATGTCAAAATATTCAAGTTTCTGTTAAATTAAAGTTGAGATTTTATTCAGGAGAGTTAATTGGACCAGGAACCTGAGTGAGAACCAGAGGAATACAGAAATATATAATTGATGGCACAACTGGTTCTGGAAATACAGTCTGACCAGGTGAAATTCTTGTATGTTACCTTTATTGTCTACAGGTATCACAACCTGGAAAGAAATACATGTTTAACCATGTTGTTAAAATATAGTAGATTTGTAGGCTGCATGAATTTAGTCCAAAACCTTTGAAATAAAGAGTGATGCTAGATAATATTTTCCCAAATTTAATAACTTTTTGTCCTTTCTAACATAGGGTTATTTAAATTAAGTCATTGGTCCCAAGGAAAGATTCACTCCAATTTGCTAGTGAGTGTTCTATGCATTTTGCATGTCTTGCTGACATGGCAGTCTATGCAGATATTCACAGGCAGCTGTTGTCTGAGATGATTTGAAAATTCACAGTAGGTCATGCTAGTGATTATAGATACAAATGATACTGGATTATGTAAATGGATTTATATGAAACAATCACATATATTTATCATATGACTTATACAAGCTGTAAAATACTATTTAAGCTAAACATTCTTAAAATGTGAATGTCAGAAGGACAAAGGACGTGAACGTGTTTCTTCATATGAGAACTAAGTGCCAATATGTTTTTATTTGTTATATAAACAATATAATTTGTATGATTTTCAAATCTATTGTTCCTCACTCCTAAATGTTATCTAAAGACTGAAAGTCTATATTATTAACAATTTTAATCTTGGTTTATGATTAAATATTTAGCTATTTAGATTTTCCTTGATTTATGTAAATAGTATGTAGTGCTAATGTGACGCATATATTGAAAGTTTTTTATACATTTATTTGTCTTGACGCAGTAAGTGTATGAGTTGTGCTCAGAATAAACCTGTGTCAGTCAAAAACAACAAGCATATTTTACCCCAAAACCTCTAAAACTATTTTTGCTTAAAAGAATCTTGCAACAATTACATTTTTTGCATTGCAACATTTTCTTGTAAACTAAGCACACTTTCCTCCTAAAATCACAGTACTTGAGAGAAAAATATAAAATCCCCTTTATGCAAAATAAAGTTTCTTTGGAGTGATTTTGGAGCAAAATATTACTTTTTTGTACAGATTTTAATACAGATTAAAGTGCATTTAGGTTGAATGAATTTGCACAATATGTATTTCTGTTTTTATGTCTGTTTTTGTCTTTTGTTGACTCATGTCTCCAAATTGTGGCATTCTTTACTCCACAGCCCTTATTCATATGAATATTCATTTATTCATGCATAATTCACCTATTCCTAACTTTATTTCTACATTTTGTTTAGCCTACCTCAAACTACATGACACGTAATGTCTGTTGATTTATTTTATGAAAAATCTTGTTAGACCTATGCTGCAAGTAAAGTTTACGGATCAAGATGGGCCTTGTGCCACATTCAATGTTATCTTATTGAATCTTGTTAGCACTAGAACATTGCACTGTAATGACAAGATGATGACTAGACTTCCAACCATGCAGAGAATAAACCTGCTGCAAATATTTTGTTGGCATGGCATCATTAGTTATCAGCAAGTGAAAACTTAGTCACTCACAGTAAAAAGGAAAATGTCAGTTGGATTAAGTAATCTAAGATAATTATTTTAGATTATAAAAATAATATAAACAAGGGTGGGTAGGATAAACTGTTTTAGTTTTCTGCCCTGTCCTCAAGAGAGCATGTTGCTTTCTGTTTGTATGGTGTCTCTGTGTTACCTTACCTTGCATTGCCGTGTCAGAGGATATAATATGTGATGTCAGGATAATGACATTATTGCGTGCACAACTAATTTGTTTTATTTCACACCCTATTGGAAAATGAGAAGCGCTTTCTTTGGTATGAGTGCAGTAGCAGATGAATGGTGTAGCTGGTCATGTCAGAAGGCAAGCTTCACATTTAAACCAAACACTTAAAACGCTTAATACAGGAAAATACATTTCCAGTCCAAATATCAGACTGACACTGAAACTAATTAGTACAATTTTGTGTATTACATATTGCACAAGTCCAAAAGACAATGAGATGCGGCAAGTTTCTTTACCTTCTCACAAACACCGGTGTAAAACCACGTTCACTATAATTGTGTATGAAGTGGCATGTTTATTTTTCTGTAAATAAACATTGATGCTTGACATCCTTGTGCATTCTGGAGAAGTTCCTTCTGTTGGTCTCTAGCATAGTCGTAGGTGTTCTTTTGGAACTGAAAGACATCCCATTCCAAGGCACAAAAGTTGAGCTCTAAAGCTAATGCCAAGAGGAATCAAATTTTCTTGGACCTTTAAAATATCATTTTATACCATTAATATATTCTTTCTTTCAGTTTGAGAAATGGTTGTTTTTTTTAAGTCACAAAATATATTAAAATGAATCTAAAATCTACTTGAAAAATCTAAAATGAATCTACATTTAAATCATTGAATTGTTGACTTCACTCACAGTTACTAAATCACAGGGAGTGGAAACAATTCTCAAATAACAGAATAACAACACAGAAACATCCTAGGCTAGTCTTATAAATTGGTCATAACTTTAGGCCAGGTAACATTAAAAGGCAAACTGGTTTAATTTGAAAATATTTGAGCTAAAATAATTTTCCTCATATGAGAAGATCCCATACCTATGTGAATTTTTTTCCTGGGACAACTATCAAAATGAAAGTAACTTGATGAAAGACATCAAGTAATGATGTCATGTACAATTATTACTTTTACATAATCATGTTAAAATGTTGACCATCCTGCAAAGATCATAAACCCTTTTTACTGTAAGGTGAATGAAGAAGGTTCTGAGATTTTATGTGGTAATAAAGAGCTGTAACTCATGTCAGTGTATCTAATTTCAAAAAAGCAAAACTAAACAATGACGGCAATAAAAAGTAAGTCTTACAGCTGAACTGTCCTTGTGTGCTCTGTAATGGTCTGTGTCAGAACAGCTGGCCATGACACCAAACATCTCTACAGGACCTGATGTGTGAGACAACACAGTCTGCTGGAAACATTGTGGAAAACCAAAAGGAAACTTTATCTAGCTCCCATACATTGACGCTTTCCGTCCATGAACAATTAATAGAATGTTATAACAAGGTATTTAAATCTGCAACACATCCTTTGCAAACATACTGTACACCTTTTAATTTTTTTTAAACATACACATTTTACACATTTTTATACAACTGAAGACAAAATCTCCTGGAAAAGAAGCCATAAGGGTACTTACCGATATCTACACAAAATGTTGTTTTATATCTGCACAACACAATATCTATATGTTCAAAGTGCTTGTTCAATACAGCACCATGTAGGCTTGTCTTTAAAATTACAGTGTTTGTATCTTACCTCTGTGTTCGACTGCGGCTGTATGATGGACTGTAATCTCCAGTGGTCAGGGTGGTGTCTGACAATTCACCATCAGTCAGGCCCACAGTCAAATGATTTTGCTGTCAATGCCATGCAGATGCTGAAGTGCTATGTGGTTGTGTTATGAATGGGGTGTACAGGGAGGCGGATCCATTTGCAGGGTTCTTTTATTATGAAAACAAGGCATAGTCAAGGCAGTCAAAGTCAGAACACAGGCAGACAGGTACAGTGCAGGCAGATCCACAACTCAATTATCCAACAGACAAAGCAAGAGTTCAGGACAGGCAGCAAAACATCAAAATCCAAACAGCAGCCCAGAGTAAAAAAAACAGAAAACCAAAAACACAGAGAACACAGGAAGCATGAAGCAAACACAGAGAAGGCAATACAACACATCGCAACTTCCTGTTTGCTGGCATGCTGTTATATAGCCAGCAAACAGGAAGTCACCAAAGAGGAAGCAGAGGGAGCACACAGACAGACACGGAGCTCGGGCTCCCTCTGCTGGCCTGATGTTAACAGGTAGCTAGGGTGTTGCTAATTGATTGCTATGGTTGGTTGCTTACTGGCACAAGTTAAGAGCCAACTCCTAGCTTTCTCAACTTTCTTTGATATTCTACAATCTATGGCTTAGGAATCTATGGTTTATGGCTTAAATACAAGTCCTAATTTGAAAAAGGTTTTTCAAGAATTAATTGTTTCTGCTTAATTGCCTGAAGGGTGCTGGAAGTGTTTGGTAGCCCAGGTTATGCTGGGAGCCACAATCATAGTTGTAGATATAAACCAGCTGATATCCACCTGGGTCCCTGTGTTGGCCAGCATTGTGGTTATACCATGCCTTTAAATGCTCTGTCACCAAAGCCTTGTACATGTTTTTGTCAACACCCCATTAGGGGTTCCACTATCCTCTAGGTATGGCCTCACAGTGGCATATGGGTTTTGCGACAAATTATCAGAACCCTTGCTCCCAGAATGTCTGTTCCGCCCATGCCTTTGGTAGCCATGAGCAGGGTAAAAATGTATGTTGTAGTGACCCTCGAGTTTACTGTTATAAACATAAGCTCTGTTAGAACATGGCTCATATTCAAAGCCATTATAATCCATCACATAATATGGTTTTAGCATATAGTGATTCTGCTGATGGCCATAACAGCTGAAGTTTTGAGGGAGCAGGTTGGGCATGCTGCTGGTGTTACCATAGATATCCATTTTGCGATGGAACTGACAGTTATGGGATTGAGAATCCAGCATGCAGTACGGGGGCGTGGTCAAGCAGGGCAGGCAGTAATCTATGCTAGTTTCTATGCTAATCAATAATTCCCTAGCATAGATTACCTAGTTTCTATGCTAATCTATGCTAGGTTTACTTTGTTTTTTGTACTGTGTTGTATGTTAGCACCTTGGTCCTGGGGAAACGTTGTTTTGTTTCACTATGTACTTGTGTATATAGCTGAAATGACAATAAACTCCACTTTGACTTTGACATGCTGGTATAAGATTAGCAGGGGTTCTTTTCGGCATTCTTGGTAAGGATTTACATGGGCTGCTCTAAGCAGAAAATACCCCTTGGGTAGTGTAAAAATATCCCAGCCCTTGGACCTCATTATCCAATCTGAGTGAGATACACAGAGTGAAACTGTTGATTATAGAGCAAAGAGGATACCATATTTTTGGGTCAACATTTACCACTTTTTACAGGACCAGGTTTTTGCATTGTGACATTACTGACAATAAAGCATTCTGGATGTTTATCAAAATATAGCTACAGGTTTTGCATATGGTAATGATGTTGGCAATGACACCTGTCATTAAGTTTGTCACTGGGTGGAGATAGTTTGTCTGGTTCATTCTTTAAGCACTTGAAGAAAAAAGGGGAATAAGACATGGGGAACACTGAATGGAGTTGGATTGTGGCCTCTGGCTGCCATCATCTTCTGCAGAGAAACAAGACAAGAGAATTTTGAGTGTTTCTGTGTCAATTTCTTGTAAACACCCCATTTAGACGATGCTAAATAGTTATGTGTAGGTCTCTTTTAATGTTTATGTGGCATGTCTACAGCAATACTGTGTAAAAAAGTTTTGTAATAACTAATATTAAATCATATTTACAGAAGCAGAGAACTGATAGTGATTTTTACTGATGTTCTTAGTGTCATCGAACTGAAGACTTCCACAAAGGGAGATAGATTTAGATTGAGCCAGTTTATCTATGGAGAAGTGTAATGACCGGCCAGCAGAGGGGGCCCTTTCCCCATGAACTTTGACATTTGCCCCCTCTGCTTCCTGGTTCGTGACTTCCTGTTTGCTAGCTATAAAAGCTTAGGCTAGCAAACAGGAAGTTGCGAAGTGTCTGGTTTGCCCATGTTGGTTTGTCTTGTTCTTGTCCCTGTTTTTGCCTTGTCTTGCCTGTTTTTGCCTTGTCTTGCCTGTTTTTGCCTTGTCTTGCCTGTTTTTGCCATTGCCTGTTTTTGCCATTGCCTGTTTTTGCCATTGCCTGTTTTTGCCTTGCCTTGTTGGTTTTTGACTTTGGACTGCTATCTGGTTTTGTGATTGTTTTCTGC
>JBAJNP010007459.1:0-22525 GCA_036877545.1 Yasuhikotakia modesta | reverse complement strand
AGGAGATGGTCCAATGACCAGTGTTTGCTGGGTCACAGTGCTTGGGTGATAAAACTGACAATAAAATGGAAAGTATTATGATGTGATCCTAATGTGAAAGGGTTCAAATTCATACCTTTTTTGACCCTGCAAAGCCCTCAGATTCCAGGAAGAAATAGGCAAACGGCATCAGTACAAAAAGACAGAGGTTTGAGAAGAGGGACACCAGGTTCCACAGACCTGAAGGGTAAAAAAAACAATCATTCATCTAACATTCACCAACAGAACCACAGATCACCAATTTATAGTTATATTTTTATAACTACTGGATTTACGGGTAAAACTATTTTTATATATAGTTAATTTACAGCATTTGGAAAACACTTTGTTATGCAAGTTATCATTTGAAGTATTAAATAAGCACTGTCAGATCCCTATCAAGATAATACCTAATGAAACTGATTTCAAGTGTCAAAACAGTACTATGTGAAATTATTAAGTCATACTAATGGGTAAGTATAACATGGAGACCACCAGCACAAATAATAGACACCAACACCACCTTGTGGCCATGATTCAGAAGAAATACTGCAGCAGAATTCTTATTGAATAAACTACACACAAACTGTCTTGTTGAGAATATTTACACACTCAGCATGCATTTGAGGGACTCACACATAAAATATATTAGCACTTTTATTTTGTAAAAACAAGCTTTTGTAGAGCTTGACATGTTTTGAGTGAATCAGTCTTATTTAGGTTAAGATATATCTGTATTGTCTTTAATTTGAAAATATACTAAACAAAACCTCAATATGTGTTTTGTTTGACCTTTTATATATAATACTTATTCCTCACAAGACAAGACCTGTGAAACAGGTTGAGCAAGTACACAACAGATCTGCTTGACGTACCCCAATGTTCAATAATAAGTCAAAAGCTAAACCAACATGTAAAAACAAGAGACAGGAAAGTAATACTGACCATGGATGAGTGATCCATTGAGCCACTGTATGTAGTAGTTTTTGGGAAGGGAGAGCAGGATCTCATTACTGATTATAGAGAATGGTAAGAGGAGGACAGCCCCTCCAGATATTGCCAATGTGAATGTACACAGGTACATACTGGGTAAGAAAGAAAGAGCACAATGAGATGCAAGGGAAAAATCAAGGGAAATAAGGGGGAAAAAAAAGGGGGTTTGTAAATTTGTAAAATGACTGCTAATACTTTTGCTGTACATTACTGTTGATCACTTTTCATATTAATATGGTGATACATTAAACAAACCACAAGTGATTATTGGTATAATATCTAAAAAAGTGAAATTTAAGTTTTATTCAATAAAGTTTCTGCATTTATTAACATTTATTCTGCTTTTTCCAGCCTTATAGTAAATACTGCCATGATTATCATGCCGCATATGATCACAATGAAGAACTTACGATATTCTGTTGACAATGGCATCCTCATCTTCCTGGTCATCTGTTGACATAACAGAGTAACATTAAACCATAAATAAACCATAAATAAACCAGACAGAGACTGAGGTCAATCACAACATTGCACATGAACAATTCAGGGTTTGTTAATGTTGATGATGGAAATGTTCCTACTAGCAGCGGTTTGATGTTTCTGATTATTTATTCAGAAATTCACACTACAGTAGTTACAGTAGTTGCAATGTACGTTTTTGAGTGTAACCAGTTACAGCAATGCAAAAGAAAGTGTTATCTTAATAATATTTTTTATGACTCTTTTTGTTATATTTAATTTAACCTCAATTTTTTTAATCCAGTTCACAGTGGACAGATCTTTACTGTCAACCTTCAACACAAGTAGCTCACACCAGATGATGCTGCTTTCAAATAACCAGATGAGATGTGACAGATGGTTTAATAACTATAAAGCAGGATCTCTGGTCATTTACCTGAAAGCTACAGGAAAACTATACTGGTTAACCATAAATCACAAACATGATAATAAATCTTCACAATGGACTAGCCAGATGGTGGAAGCTGAGTTGGTGGAGAAAGTGGAATGAAGGGTAAAATGAAACAAAGAAAAGGGCGAGAGAATTATAGAAGAGCCCACTCTAATTTAATTACACAAATAGCAGTAACTGAATTTGAAATGAATTATCAAGAGCCATGAAAGTGCCTCTATATGGCATCTGAGGTCACAGCTTTGTAGTGAGATGCTTCACAACAACTGCTTAGCTCATTTGTTCTTCTACTGAAGCTGGAGGCTTAAGAACCTAGAAAGCCTAGTTTTAAACATAGCTAACATTAGTCAATTTCTAAATGACTGGAGGTGACCTATTCATGCACTGGAACTGTCCTTATAACATTTTGTGTTGAGGGTTGAAGCAGGTTGAGGGTTGATAAGCTGAACATGTCTGGTATTAAAAAGCATGTATTTATAACATCAGAAAAAAATCACTACAAAATGTTCATTATTATTAGTTCTCTAATGAACAATAAACTAAATATAGTTTTTATTATTATGAATACAATTTTATTTACATGTTTCAAACAGAAACAGTGACTCTTACCGGTTTTTCTTTTGTAGCGTGTGATGATGCAGTACGACACAATATACAGTACTGCAAACAGGAGGAAACAGACCTAGAAACAGACAGAATGAGATTAAGTGTATTACATAGAACACTGCTGTCTTGTAAATAAGCTCTTCATGCAAACCTAATAAGCAACAATAGGTTGTGAAACGCAAAAGAAATGATTGCTCTTCCCCTTGTTTCAAGCTCCAAAAATGAGGCAAAACACACACAAGAGAAAGACCAAAATTCTATTTTTTTTATTGAACATCTGACCTAGCTGAAAGTATAGTAACAATATATTGAGTCAATTATTTCATTTAAGGGCAAACTATTCCATAATCCAATGTAAGATTTTTGTGCTTATTTTATGACCCGGAATTTCTGTTTGGTTAGGAATTCTATTACAGACGTCTGTTAAATAAAAACTCTTTTATAGTCTTTTATAGAAGCAACAGCCATACAGAATTATAAAGTACAGCTTCATCATAAAATGCTACACCAGCTGTAATGCTAAACAGAGCTGCAGTCATATATATCATGAATCAGCAGAAGGTGTACATGCTATTTTCAGAGTACAGACCAATAGAAGTGTATCTGTAAGAAACATACAGGTCAAGCTTGAATATTATGCCATGCTTGTAGCCTAACCAAACTACAGAATGGTCAAGTGGATAGGCAATAATTATTTATTTTAAATAGAAATAATATACTTAACAACATTTCCTAAAGTGTAGCATGTGTACAGTAAGATATACTGAAAACACAAATTCTTAAACCAATAAGATTTCCAATAATAAAACAGACCCCTTTTGCAAACCAGCTCTTGAATATACTGTAGACATTCATTACTAACCTTATAACTTCAGAAAGGCAAATATACTAACATTAGTTAAGCATATTTAACTTTGAAGTCAAATGATGCCTTTGAACAAATTATGGTAATCTTATTAGGAAAATAAAGCTTTAAGGGTCAAAACTTAAAAAATAAATACATGTAGTGGCTTAACAGCAAGACTAAGTAAACTGATATTGTTGTATTGTTTAACTGATGTAAACAAGTTTAGGTGATTCATACCTAAATTTGGTGATATTAGCTAGTGATATTATTAATGGTGATATTAACTAGTACAGGCCTGTTAGGCCTGATGAATTAATCTGTGATATCTAACCACTTGATAATAATGCAATTCATTTAATTATGACACATGAGCTGGTTTGCTAAAGCAGAAATGAGAGACACATATAGAGTCAGCCAAATTAAAAAGGGCAAACCTGTAATATGTACACAAACAACAGGAAACAAGCTGTTAGTGACTAGTCAACCGACCTGAACAACACACAGAGCACCTGTTTGTCCTTCAGAAGCACGTTTGTCTTTTTCTGTACTTTGGTTCCTTTGACCATTTCAGACGAAGGTTCTTTATGTGCAATAACTGCATATAATAACTGTATTTAACAATTTATTAAGGATGGTTCCACCTGCTCTATTGCTATTAATAATATCTGTCATGAAAACAGCTGCGTAGAAACGACGTAGTGAACATGTAGTGACAAATGTTTTATTTTAGTGACAAATGTTTAATGTAGTGACAAATCACATTATCTTAGTTTAAAGATTATATAAAATGCCAATGTAGCATCAGAAAGGGATCAAGAAACACAATATTTGTATCTAACAAAAAGCTAATGGGCTAACTGGTCCAACAAGTTACAATACTGCATCTACGTCTATCTTTTTTATTTTAGTGAACTCGTTGATTTTTTGGTCGATGATGAATAGGCAAATGTGGTTTATTGTGCTGTAGTCTCGGCTTCTATACTTATACTTATACTTACGATGTATTCGCGCACTTGACTGTGGAAATTCTGCTCTCTGATCGTCACATCGTCGTCTTCCATACTTCATATTGCAAAAACACATTCATTAGCAACGCATATTTGTGGTGAGTCCATTCACTACGAGCAGAAAATGCATCGATGAGATAAACAGCCCGCCCTGAACAACGGCTCGATTGACAGACCTCAGACAGATCTCAGCGCCAGATCAACGACCAAAACATAGTCACAATACATGACGTCATAATTCAGCGACACTCACACGGGATTTAAAGAACCAAGTACATTACGAAACTTGACGCTGTTGCTCTAGTGTGAATAAAGTTTCCTGCCTAATGGCATTTAATTTCGGTGTGCAGCGAAGTGTTTATAAACCAACCTTATAGACACGAGGAGGTTCGTGGCATAGTATGTTCTTTTATGTTATTATTACTATGATTATTATGATGAATTTTAATTGTTAGTAGTGTTTTATTGTTAGTAGTTAGTAAATTGAATAAAATGCTTTGTTTAGAAACAATTCACACAATAAATGCGAAACATATATGCAAAACAATAACCCCAATAGTAATAATATATTTTATATATTTATTACTATACTATAGAGTATATATAGATATATACAAAACAGAAACAAACAACTATATGTAATACTAAGTTCTCCAACACAAAATAGCAAATCCCTTCAATCCATGGGCAAAAACCTTCTGCATATTCATTTAAACAGTTTTTACTCCAGTTCAATAGATGGCGCTAAAGCGACTAAGTGCTGTTTCCAACTGGCAAACGTCTAAAACAGAATCGACTTCAATGGCTGCCTTCAGCTTGTACATGTGCTGCTATTCCAAAGTGTAACCAATTCATTTATGGCATAATTTTAAAAAATCATTCAAAATGAAGGCAAAGATGCAACGCAGAAGCAAAGGAAAAGGTGGAAGAAAAAAGCAAAATGATAAACTTCAAACATTCAAGGATTCCGTCAATAGCTTCGTGAAGAGCAAAGGAGGTTTAGAGGAAAATGAACACGACCAAAGAGCGACATTCATTAAAAGGAAAAGCAGAAAAGAGTTGCGCAAAGAGAAGCGTAAGTTAAAGAAAGCCAAGATGAAATCTCACTACATGAGTCAACCGCTCCCTAACCAAAGCGAGGAGTCTGCTGATACAACCACTGTGGAACAGTCGGACAAAACCCTGGTAGAGGCAACTGGAAATCTTAAAACTGCATCTCAAAGCAAACAGAAGACAAAAGATGACAACTGTCAAAACAAAGGTGTTGCAGAAGAGAAGACTAAACGAAAAGTCCACTTTTCCGAAGATCTACCAAAGCAGAAGAAGAAGTCCGGTGTGGACGAGAGCAGAAAGCGGGCTCTGTTGCAGGCAAATGCTGAGGAGGATAAGGAAATAAAAAAATTAGAGAAACGTCTTGGACTGAATAAAAGAAAAAACAAAAAGAGCCTGCCCCAGTCTTTCACCAACGATGGACTTGATTATATTTTAGGAATTCTTGAGCCTGGTGCATCTGCAACAGGGTTGTATGAGAGCGATGAAGAAATGGACATAGACAAAGCAAAGGATAACTTTGATGAGCTGGAAGAAGAAAGTGAGGGGGAGATGACAGGTGATGAGATAAAAGGTGACAGTGAGGATGAAAATGACACAGATTTAGAGGAAGAAGAGGATGACACACAAATGGAAAATGACATGGAGGATGTAGAGGATAACGCACAAACAGAAGATGAAAATGAGGAAGATGATGAAGGAAATGACATAGATACATTAGAGGACAATGACCATGCCGGGGAGGCTGAACCTGAAGAAAAGGCTCCTGAGAGCAAAGAGCCAGTATGTCTTTCTTAATCAGTGTCTAATGTAATTTATTAATGTCGTTTATTAAGTCTAAACTTACTGAATGTTTACTAGGACCTCCTTACTGAAAGTTCCTCTATTGACTATTTCCAGGTTGCTGTTTTTATGTTGTCTGTACAAAATGTTGTTTAAAGTATTAGTCTAATCTAGGCTTAATGATCTGATGTTCAGTGCTGTTTTATTCTTCTAGAATCGCGATACAGCGCTCAAGTATGTTCCACCTCACTTACGAGAAGTTGTAGACAGCAAACGCAAAGCTGAGCTGGAGAAACTGAAGCGCAGTGTGAAAGGTCTAATAAACAGGTAAGACCTCAGCCTCAATGGAGAGCCTTAATTAGACAGCTGTTTGTTATTGTCTGCTTATTAATTTTGCCCTCCGCTTTACAGGTTAAGTCAGCCCAATATGACATCCATCAGCAGTCAGCTAGAACAACTGTACATGAGCACAAGCAGAAAGGATATGAATGATACTCTCACTGATGTTCTTCTGGCTGCCTGTGTCACGCCTGCTCTCATGCCTGAAAGGTTACTTGCTCTAGAATGCCTCTTTCTCAGTATCTCATTATACTTGTGTTATTACACATTATGTATTTTTTAACATTATATTTTATTGGTCTCATATAGCAATTCTGTACAGTGTGCACCTAGCTTAAAAGCCTTAATGGATTTGTTCATGTTTACTCTTTCTACCAGGCTTCTGATGGAGCACATCCTGCTTGTCAGCATTCTCCACCACACAGTAGGCCTGGAGGTATCTTATCTTCTGAGCACACAGCAGTCCATGATTTTTGTTGTTTGTGCAATCTTTTTCTCATTCTATTTATTGTTTTCTCTGAGGTTGGAGCTCATTTTCTGGAGACTGTTGTTCGGCAGTTTGATAAAACCTACAGTCAGCCTGATGCTACAGAGAAAGAATGTGACAATTTGGTGTGCATCATCGCCCATCTCTACAACTTTAATGTTGTCCATGCTCTCTTGGTCTTTGACATTTTGAAGAAACTGGTAACACGTTTCAGCTGCAAGGATATAGAACTAGTTCTGCTGGTGCTGAAGAACGTTGGATTTGTTCTGAGGAAGGATGATCCGCTAGCTCTTAAAGAGCTAATCTCAGAGGCTCAGAGGAAAGCTAGTGCTGAAGGAGACCGTTTTCAGGACCAAACAAGAGTAAGATTGTAAACCAGATCCTTTTTCTGTCTTTAACAAGCCATTAGTACATTTCTGCCCTTGGAAGAAACTTTCACTACTGAGACCTAAACGTGGCAGTAACTAGAAAATCTGTTTAGAAACACAAGTAGTGTTATGTTTCCACGTCATTATTTAGTCATTTTGGTGTTTCTTATCCAAAGTTACTTACAAATGATTACTCACAAATGAGGTCATGCAATGAAATGATTGCAGTCTGCAAACATCACAGCAATAGGTATCTATAGGTTAGTATGCCATATTAATTTGATAACACCATCACAGTGGTGGATAAAGGTCATATTGATGAGGTCATTTATGAATAATTAATTAGGAAATGTTTCTCGTTTACAAAGTTATCTTTAGAAAATGCAAAGCTTAAACACAATTTAAAGCAGCTTAAATTCTTTTAGCACTCGCTAGGATTATAATATCACAAAATATCACATTAGTAGCACCTACAAAAAACAACCATAAGATCAAAAAATAATTATGACTGCTATTCATTACATGAAATCATGGCAGATGTGTGTTGACTTGCCTGTTAGGTTCGATTTATGCTGGAGACTATGTTGGCGCTGAAGAACAACGACATGCGTAAGATTCCAGGTTATGACCCTGAACCTGTGGAAAAATTAAAGAAACTGCAAAGGACTTTGGTGAGAAAATTATTTGACTTTGTACAATGCTTATGTTATCTATATAGATGGTATTTATAAGGTGCACTTAAAACAAAGAAATATAGAGCTGTTAAATTCACATTATTGATCAGAATGACTTAAAAGTGATTCAACTGCAGTTCCCCCTGTTTAAAAGAAAAGGTTGATTCAAATCTGACATTGTGCATGTATTGTTTTTGTCAAACAAACCACTAGGGGTCAGACTAATTCCACAGATTTTTGTGTGCACCTTAATTCAGTTTCTTCAACAACAAAATGCAGAATGCAACAGTGAATGTTGTCAGTTTCACATGTTTACTGTGTTAAGTGCTGTTTTTGCCTTTGATTCTGTACAGATTCACAGCACTGCTGGCAGCAGTGACGTAAAGTTGAGAGTCTCTCTAGAGAATCTTCTAGAAGCCGATCGTGTTGGCCGCTGGTGGATTGTGGGATCTTCCTGGAGTGGAGCACCTATGATTGATGCCCAAGACAACAAGACAACCACCCAACCCACCAAAGGAGAACAAGTATGAAAAATGTTTGCTTAAAAATGTTTTTTATCAGTATCTGTAAACTCATATATTTATTATTGAAAGTTACAAAAATGTAAAGTATCGCTACCTGTTTTTATATTATAATAATTATAATATAATAAAAGGCATATTTTGGCTTAATGAGGTTTAAGGTTGTCATTTGTGACTGTTTCTCTTTATGGATTTGCAGTACAGTGCAAAACTTTTGGAGCTTGCACGCAAACAAAGAATGAACACAGACATCAGGAGGAACATTTTCTGTGTTCTGATGTCAAGTGAAGACTATCTGGATGCTTTTGAGAAACTTCTAAGGTTTGTTTTTCAAATCTGCCCCTTTCTCGTGAATTGCAGGGTAGTGTTTGCCCTTTGAGATATTACTTCATAATCAAAATAAGCAGTTAGCACATATTTAATGGCTAGTGTTTATTGTATGGAAAATAATAAAGCATTTTTGAAGGGCTTACAAACTTAAAAAAATTTAGTTGTTTAAGATAAATTACACAAGGTTACGCTGTGGTTTCTTAATGTGTATTCTAATCATGCTGTACCAAATATTGATCAGAAACAATTCATGAATCCATTATTTTCTTTCAGGTTAGGGCTGAAGGATCAGCAAGAGCGGGAAATTGTTCATGTTCTCATGGACTGCTGCCTGCAGGAGAAGAACTTCAATAAATTCTATGCCGTTCTGGCAGAGAAATTTTGCTCACATGACCGGCGGTTTCAGGTAGAGTGAACAGCTATGATTCTTAGGCCTTATTGTGATCAAAGCTGTTGTTTTCGATTTCAATGTGTAGCATGTGGACAAAAATAATGCTCCTTAATAGAGACAAAAATAATGCTCCTTAATAGAGACCTATTATAATAGGTATAATATTAATACACCACATTGGAATAATGTCGTTATTTTTAAAAATTTGCTCTGTCATGTAAAGTATGACATGATAACCACATATGAGCTGTGTGAGTCCACAGAGTTTGCTAATATGTATCAATATATATATATATATATATATTAATTCTTCAGAATGTAATGCTTAGTAGATGGTAACTGTTTACTGTATGTGAAATGCATATTGAGACATTTTATCTTTTTTTTTTTTAGATGACCTTTCAGTTCAGTCTATGGGATAAGTTCAAAGACCTGGCAAACCTTCCCAGCTGGTCCTTCAGTAATCTGGTGCAGTTGGTCACACATCTTTTACATAGAAAGTGTCTTTCTCTTTCCATTCTTAAGGTAAAAGGTTCTGTCTCTGTATGAATTGATTACATATACATTAATTAAGGGATTTTTTTTTGTGTATACACGTTGGTTAATGGTTTTATCTTTCACTCTGTTTTATTTTATAAGGCTATTGAATTTGGGGAGCTAGATAAACCCAAAGTCAAATTCCTGAAGCAGATTCTTCTAAAGCTCCTTAAAGAAACTGAGCCAGAGGACTTAGTGAACATATTTGGCAGGTGAGTATTCTTTAAACTGCAAAAATTAATATTATGTTAATGTATAGTAGTCTACAAAACATAAAATATGTAAAATCTAGATCTGAGTTAAAAGAGCAGGTGTTCATTATCTTGAATTCACCCAAGATGTCTTCTGTTGGTTACTAAGTGTGTCAGTATTTGACTGTTTGCCTGCTTTTGTGTGCCAGGATCTCTGGAATTCCCAAGCTGGGAATGCTTCGGGAAGGCCTAAAGCTTTTTATCAGTCACTTTCTACTCCGAAACGCTCATACACAAGAACCAGCTGAGCAAGCCAAGCTCCTAATAGACCGGGCTGAGGTCGCTACCAAGGCCATGGAGGCTCGGGATGCCAAACTTAAGCTGTAGAGCTTTTGCATTGGGATGTAATAATCACATCTGTGCTGTGCAGATGATGCAGTGGACTCAAAAAGCCTTGTAGTGAAAATCACTACGCAGAGCCATATGCAATAAATGTACTTGCTTGTAGACCTTATGACAGATCATCTATTGACAGGTTAATAAATTTTATTTCTGGTGATTGAGAATGAAACAGCCACTGACTGTGGTGTTTTTGTCAATGTTGAATATTGCCTTATTGTCATTTTTAAACATTGTTTTCAAAGTTTTGTATGTTTTAAGTTTTGACATACCAGTCTCTGCCCATTTATGCCAATATTTGTATTTAAGAAAGCATTTTTAAATTAAAAATAGAAAAAAAAACTTTATAAACAATACTGCCATGCTGGATATAGTGTATTAAACTTACTAGACATTTTAAGTGCTTAAGTGCAGTTTTAAGATTTAAAATAGTAAAATGACGATAGAAGTGGCTTTTCATTAAAACATTTATGAGCAGCAAAATCAAATCTGTTTTATTTGTTATCAAATGACAGTTTTAGTTCATATTAAAGAATTACATCCTGGTGAATAACAATAGCCAAAATATTAACTTAGTTCACTAAAGAGCACAAATATGCTCTCAATCAGGAAGACAAATAGGCTTATTGCAGTTGTTTGGAGCAACTGCATATGCAGCAGTCCTCCGGATGTGACTGACTAGCATAGCATAGCAGAGGGTTACCGTTACATTTGATGCCCACGGTTAATTAATTAGCAACATTGCCATTATTGACATCAATCCACAGCATGGAGTGATCAGAGGAATAATTTGTCATCTAGGGTCAGGCAGCGGAAACATCAACCTCTCTCCAGCTGTGGAACAAACTTGTAGCCCCAGTCACTCTCCTCTGTGAGGAACAAAACCAACCCACAGAGCCAAAAAAGCTAATTAAATGTTCCTCTACTGTGCTGCCAGTTGCTTAAATTTAATATTAACTGACATGATGTTGAAAAGCTAAATGTTCATTTATACTGTATTTACTAGGCCTGATCAAACTTTATCACACCTCAGGGTGGGATCAAACAGACTGTATTAATATCCCTACTAATGACCCATCAGTCTGGTGGTTTTTCTCACAGTTTCAGTGCTGGGAAGGGAGGATTACTGGGGTGCTTTTTTGCCCCCTGACAAAGACAACATTGTCACCATATGTGAGGAAAAGTGAGGACCTGCCCACCAAGATACACACAGGTGATTGTAAATGGTATGGGTGTTTTAGTGGCTATTGTCTGCCTTTGTGAGGAACATTAGGAAGGTTGATACTGACCCTGGTTTGAACTGGAAAAAGGAAGCAAAATTGCCTTTGAACTGATAACACCCTAGAGAGAATTTCTCACAGAGAAACCAAGGGAAATATATGAGAAATGTTTATCTTAGAAATCACGACTATTATTGTTGGCTTTCTTTAAATGTTACTTTAAATTATCAAATGACTGTGCCTAAATCTCAGACATGCTATATTTTTTGTCAAATTGCAAGAGCAAAGATTTTACACCCATGTCACATAAGCGCCTTGTTCTTAATGTGTTGACTTTATGTATGTTTTGTCTCACCCTGTTCTGTATGTTTGTTTACCTCTCTGTCCCATGAGTGCGGGATTCTTTCCTGATCATTAGTGGGTGGGAGCGACACTGATAACGTTTAGTTCTTCACTCTTACACAGCTGGGTAAACCTACAGATGGGATAAATTAGCCTTTAAGTCAGTAACTTAACAGTATTTTAATGTATTTTGTGCTTTTAGAATTATTGTTACTAATTTTACAGGTATATCATTGTGTTCTTTGATGGATTAGTCATATGTGCATTTATTTGATCTAATAATTGATTATGGACTTATATTAGAATATACAATATATGATTTTTTTTAAATTGATGTGTCCATTCATAAGTATCAGTGTAAAATGACTAGACATCATATTTTATACAAACATATTTTGGATCGCTGCAGAAACTGTTCATAATTCCAACTGACAATATATTAAAGGATTAGTTTCTTTTTGTTAGTATTTCTATTTAGGGCATGTCAACGCTTTTTTGAGCAATAAAAGGTATGTTGATTGGTAAGAATTAGTTCACTGACATTTAGTTATTTATTCTAAATGTGGGGTGAACTACTACACAAATATAAGGCTCAATAAAAATGCTGAAATTGTCTTACTGTCTGAAACACATGGAACTTTTCAGCTCACATTCATTGTCTAAATAGCGAGTTCTCATGGCCCCAGACTGATAGGATTGGATGGTGATTATATTTAAATGTCCTGTAATTGATTCGAAGAAGCTCCTTGGCAAAGACCAGATGGATCTCTGGGTTTATTACCCAATAAAGCATGTCGTTATTAATAAAGGAGAAAATGCACTTATGCGAAATAGACTTCAATTAGATTGCCCAAAAGACCATTAAAATAGTCTTGAGGTAGACTAATCCAACTCTCTTTCTTTCTTTATCATTTTCATTTAGTGCCCTTAGTAGGTGCACTTTCTCTGTCTCTAGTTATAGAATAATAGTTATAGAATAAAATAGAATATTATTACATAGCTATAGCTATTATAATAAAATACGTTTCTTCTTCTGGTTAAGAATAGTTTATTCACAAAATAAACCGCCAACAACACGAAGTATCTAAAATGTTCGGTTTTAATCATTAAGTTAATTAAAGTTAAACAGCCATATAAAAGTCATGAGTCAGTTGACATCTAAAATAGCATCTCTTGGCCTTTGTCTGTATGATTCGTTTATTGGCTGCCTGCTGCTGTGGTGAGAAATGTTTCGCCATATTCGAGTATGCTTACTCGCGCATTTGCACGGATATGAGAGCTCTATAAACAGCGATTCCCATGACCCGACCAAGCCACTGACAACAGAGACCGCTTCAGATCCAGTCTGCTATTTGTCGAGGTATTTTCCTTCTCAATTTCAAGGAAACAATCGAGTTGAAATCTGGGATCTTCGAGTTAAACGGCGGTAGCATTAGTTGCAACAAAACTTGAAAACACCAGAACCATTAGAAACAAAAATAATTTTATTCACAGCGTTTGAATGATACACATAACCAATAATTTACATGCATTTTAAAAGTAATTTTGTTATAAATACATTGTACAAAAATAAACGGATATGGTTCTAGTCGTAGATGAGTGGCGAAACACCAGGTTTTTAATCCCACTTGGGTTTAGAAAAAACACACAGTGGTTATCGAAGAACATCAACAACTGAGGATAATTATTATTATTGGTATTGATACTTATATATTGCCTGATTTAATGGTATTTTACCACATGCTCTGCAACCACAACATCTACCTTCCGAAAAGGGTCCAGTCAATGAAGAAACAGCTCGTGTGGACGCCCACCTCAGCAACATTGTTCTTAGATTTCCATAATGACTGCAGGATGATAAAACATGCAAATCACAAACTTCACGTCATGAGTCTTTTATTTAAACGAAACGTCTCATGGCTGTGGACTCAAATCACTGGCATTGGTTTGTTCATCCTCGGAAGAACAGTCAGATGAATGCAACATGTAGTTATCTCCTTCTTCGTCGTCACTGTCCCTAAAGTCTCGTATCCTGTTACTTTTCCCGGAGTCTACCTTCTGATACTCTTTCTGCTCCAGTCCATCCATTTTATCCGAGTTTCCTTTACCTTTCTGTTTCTCGGCCTCTTGAGCGGCTTGTTCTTTAGCCTTTTTACTGCGCTTCCATTTCATACGCCTGTTCTGAAACCAGATTTTCACCTGAAATATAACATTTAGCCTATAAATTATTCATTGCAATATTTGCCATTATTCTGCCTTATTACAACTGAAATATGTATGATTTAACAAAAATGTTAGTAAATTGCTCGTAGAAAATGTTACGAAAATGTGAACAAAAATGTTAGTTTTTCTTTTATTATTTAGATTATCGATATGTAAATATTTAATTTGTTTTACAAAATAAGTGCTCATTTAGACAATATCGTACAGGACGTCGGTTTACCTGTGTCTCTGTTAACATTAATGATGTGGCCACTTCAAAACGTTTGGGTCTCGACAGATATTTATTCAGTTTGAACTGATGCTCAAGTTCAAGGAGTTGCTGACTTGTGAACGCCGTTCTTGGTCTTCTGCATTTTCCAAGTAAATTTGACTGCGCCTGGCCTGCAGCATTAAAAAACAGAGAAACACATTTTGACAAAAAACAAATAGCTATATTTTATACACCACTGCAAAATAAATAATCAAATATAATAATAAAACCAGATAATAACAGCATCAATATTATAATCAATATTATGTTTAAAGAGTGGAAATGTGAGATTTCCTTTTTAAGTTTTTGGTCAATGGCATTACAGACCATCAAGGGTATTACAGATGTATTTCATTCTACTGCTGCAGTAAAATGATTATTTATACAACATGTCATTTATAGGCTACAAATCAGATAAAGCCCTTGCAAGAAATGTTAAATGTTCGCATTTTTAAAACCGAATCACACATATCCTCTATGTGCCACGGATTTGTCAGTACATCTGGTAACATTTCCACTCTATCTGGTTTGTTTGGGAGAGGTTTGAGAAAAACTGCAGACGATGAGCGGAACAGAGAGACAGTGTCTGCAGTGTACACAGTTGGCGGGCTGTGGTTTTCACACTCCTCCGTCACTTTCCCCTTGTCCATTATCTGTTCATTTTAGCTTCTCTTTGAAAGAAATAGAGTTCGGTTCCAGAGTGAAACAACTACTGTGCTGACCCGACAAACGCATGTTGTGTATGTTAGCCTGTCAATTTCTTAACAGTTGTAAAGAAATAAAGGTTAAAAGCCAGCAAGCTCAACGCTTGTAAAGTAAATTCAAAGTACAGTAGAATACATTTTAGCATTCATTTAGTCTAGCAAATAAAAGTTTAAAAATATAGTTTACTGTACGATAATAAGAAATTAAGTGATATAAAATGGTAAACACATCGTTACCATATAAAATTGGAAATATATCATATTACATATGATCAATGTCATTAATGATGTTGTGCTTTAAATTTGAAAATTGTCTTTTCAAACGTGACTCACCACTGAAATCTCCCATTTTTGGGAGCATCATTCCCGCAGTTGAGACCCTCAGCCAGTGATCGAGTTGAAAGGAGTTGGCGGTGAGTTTAAGCGGGTCATTAGGGTGATGGTGATGCGACCCGTGCGGATAGGAATAAGAGAGGGCAGGATGCTGACCCAGAGCTGCAGCGGAGTAAGTGTACATTGGATGGCCATAGAGATTATGAGAAGGGATCCCCGTGCTGCTTTGAGGGTGTAGTCCGACCATTCCTGAATGTGGAGAGTTTAAGAAACCCGGTTTGGGAATCAAGCCGCAAGACGATATCCTGGGGGGCGATGGCGTCTCGGTCCGCAGTGCTTCGGAGTTTGTGTTCAGCTCCGGTGCCTGGACGCTATCGGAGGATGATATGGAAGAGGTGGGCAGAGAGGTGACCAGCGCCAGCGGCGAGGTCTGCACTTTTGGTGGGTCAACAGCCAGAAGCGCGTCGATGCGAAAGTTTTTAGACTTCTCCATCTGGCCCACCTCAGAAACAGATCAACGCGTTGTTCGAAACCTAAAAGTCTGTCACGACTGTCACGGTTCCTCTCTTTAAAGTTATGATCTTGGCCAAGGTGCGCAAGCCAGAAGTCCACTTGTCAACTGCTGCTTGAGAGGGTGTGGATTGGATCGTTCACGTCATCCTTGTGAATATCCTATTGGACAGTGATTTCAGTGTGCTTAACAGCAGGAATTCAATATTTCTCGAGAAGGAACATTTTATCGTTTAATTTGTTGAAAAGGTGTTAGGGAAAGAAATGTAACCCACACGAATACACATATAAAGTGTTTATAACATTACTAGGAAACGTATAATTGGCATGTATGTTTTCTAAAAGAAACGCTTAACATATTATTTAATATTAACACGTTTTTCAACGTCCTTCTCACAGACTACATCAATACATTTTAATAGAATCCAATACGGATTTAATAGAATCTATAAGACGAAAAACATAGATGACTTATTGTGGCTATAATTGATACTTGTATGTTCACTCAGATGGGGTTTATGTAGCTAAACTATATAGCTTTCATAAGGGAAGTTATGTAGCTTTAGTTACCCTTGTAAAGATAACTTGTCGGGCATATGCATTCCTGCGCCAAACTTTGGTTTAGACAAGTTTTGATGAAACTTGTCTAAACTTGTCTTTGAGATTTGTAATTTTGTTTTTAAATTGAAAATCATTATAAACCATATATCAGACTTTATATTTTTTATTTATCATGAGCAAAAGACATAGCTTGTAAATGGAAACAAAGTACATCAAAGTGGGCTTCGTGACAAAATAACAGACGTGCTTATTTTTTTCCTGCAGCATCTTGCTGTCTTTAAATCCAAATTGTACCACGTTTTGCCTACAGGCAACTGGAGGCACACGAAAGGCTAGGGATACGGAAGGTCTAGTTTTCTTGGTCTTTTCCCCTATAAGCCTATTTAAGCTAATGGAGAAGGAGGTCAGAGAGAGAATTATTGACACTCTGTTGCCCTTAACCTGTCTACCAATAAAGCGGATTAGTTTTCTTCAATTCATCAGCTAACCGCTCTCTGGAGACTGGTCGCAGGCGTTTATTTGCTCAGGGGAAATCAACAAGTCACGGGCCTGTTTTGCTTAGAAGATGCAACTCACCGGGTGCCCGCGGGATACAGTAACCGACTTTGAAACAGTAATAGAGTAGAATCACAACCCAGCGTGCGATCCGTAACGACTGCAGGTAACGTATTGTAGTAAAAACTGTACGTAATGCATTTAATATAATTACAAAACTAGTGCAATAAGTATATTTTAAACAGCTCCACAAAAAATTAGACTTTGCGTTTGCAATTTAATAGGCTGTTTACCTGCTTAAAGGTAATGTACTTGTGTAAGGCTATTTTATTCGGATGATATCTTTTGGGAAAAAAATATTTGAAGAGATTTATAGAACCTCTTTCAGGTTTAGCATGTTTTGATCTTTCTCCTGATGGCGCAACAATTTGAAGAAATTGACGGAATTCCCCTGTTATCTTAGTTTTACACATTCTCCTTAAACTTTAAATGCACTGCACATTAGATGGGCGCTTTGTCCGCTTCCCAGTTTTAATTTCATTAAGGGATCGCATGAATATTTCTATTACAGCAGAAATGAATTATGAAGCCGTGGACCTGCAGCGATCAGCGAGATTTATGGCTCTTTTTCATCACATCAGGGGAGAGTAAAATTATTATTGCACCCTGTGAGAGCAGAGGCTGAAACCAGAGACTCTTCTCAAAGCTGTTCATTTGCTCGGTAATTACTTTCACAATTAAGTGGAATACATTTCACAATGACAAATCGAAATAGTTTATATATTAATTATCCTTGGTAAATGTGTTCATTATGAAAAGCCAATTTAATGGGACCTACAGTGTCTCTTTTATTGCAATAAATATTTTCGATCATAAATGGCTTAAATGGGCACTGTTGAAATTATATAGCACTGCTTTTAAACACATTTGTGACTCATAATGTTTTTATCAGTTTAATTTGTAGAGGACGATTTACGAAATAAATGATCCCAGTAAAACACTGAATGATGTTTTAGGATGATCACTGAATGATGTTAAGGGAAGTGGGGTTTCAAAGCATAAGGTGCGTGAGTTCTGCATTTATTTATTTATGACTATTTATAAGATTTAAACATGAAGATAAGTTCTTATAAACGCTCTCCATATACTATACTAAACCCCCTTTGCTTTCGAATGAAGATTTTCATCTATTTGTCTTGATAAGCCTGGCATTATCTCTTAAGTGAATCACTGGACCAAACAAACTTGTAGACGAGCCTGAAAGCCAGGTGTCCGAACACACTGGGAGAGTACACTAATGTGATGAATGTACATACACAATTCAGTTAGGGGTGTAATTTAAAATGTGCTTTAAACGAGATGACCCGCGCGTCCCCTCTCTCCTTGACACAAGTCGGTGATTGACGATGTCACCACATGTCAGGCTAATTCAAATGAATTATTTTCATACCTGTCATAAGCAGAGCAGAGCCTTCGCTGTTTATTTAAGCACGTGTCCTAGAAAATGACTAAGTAACAAATATTTCATAAGCAATGTCTCTTGACATTTAATCAACATTTACATAACTGGTAAACGGGTGATTTATAAAAAGCAACTGGCTTTAAAAACACACGAACCAGCACAGTAATGCAAACATGTTGCACAAAACAAAAAAAAGCTTGTTTTGAAAGAAAAAGAAGATATTCATATTCTTTTACACATATGTGTGTGTGTTTGTGTATATTCAATATCTTAACCGTAAGCGCAAATAATCATAAACAATAAGGGGAAAATAATTGCCAATATATAAATATGACAAGATACGTTAGATAAGATAAGATGTTGCATGCTTAAAGCCCATTGGCCATATTTCTGAGATTGATTTAGTATTCTAAGTTAGGGATGCGGTTAATAGATTGTTTCACGTAACTGTGAAACAGAGATTATTGTATTGTATTCACATTCAGAAAAGTATGTTTGCCCACCACAGATACATTGTAGGTGTGTACACAAACAGAATGGTCAGGGTCAACTGAAATCATGTTTTGGTCAATGTTAAACATTTTATGATAATGCTATGCAAAATATAAAGGTGCATTTGGTGCATTTCTTATTATGATTATTACTATTCATATTATTAAAACATTTCCTAAATGTATGAAAAAGCAATACCTTGCAGCACACATTGTTAAGCTTATATGTTTTTAAAGAGGAAATTAGATGCATATTATATTTCCCTTATAAATGCTATTAGCATAGGATTTGTTTTGTAAAAATGATTTTGCAATATATTTGTACAACTGTATGCTTTTGGAAAATCATTCAGTTATACAAATATATGGCAAAATCATTTTTACAATGATTAGTTAAACACTTTAAAATATAAAAATAGATTGATATTTTCATTTTTGTGATGTTAAAGACAGAACTATAGGCCACATGTTTCTTGATTTTCTTATATTATCAAATTGATAAGCTACTATTGATATTTACAATCACAATTTGTATCACAGCGGAGAAGGATAGGTGCAGTGTCTGAAATTGTATCCTTTCGAACTAAGAATATGTTTCCTGAGAGAATTCTTGAACAATTTAGTGATTAAGCACTCTCAACAAAGAGTTATGGAGACACATAACTCATGGAGTTGACATAAATGTGTGACCCGTTTTTAACATCTTTCAAAATTAGAGACCTTTAGAGATGATGAGACCTTCATTTTGTGTTCTGAAGCAGCTCCAGGAGACTTGCTGTAGTGGCTCGTTATCCCCTTTTCAGGAAGAATATGATCAATCAATAACTCATAAATCCTTCTACAACATATATGAGAAACTGAGTGGTTTCCAGATTTCGCCTGTGCTGTCTAGATGCCAAGCAATGGTATTTAAAGAGATTGAATGTATTTGTTTTATAAGACAGTTCAAACATAATGTTTTGTTACTTTAGTTGTTTTCTTTGTGGATAACTGTACATTATAAAGTAAATGTGTGTGATATAAAATCACATACAGAAACTTTTTTTGTCCTAAAGATTATGGTAAACATTTTTTAAAACATAACTTTTTACATTTTATAAGTATACATATTTTTAAACTGTGGTAACTGCAATAAATTTTGCAAAACACACAGTGATTCACAGTGTAAATAATAATGCATAACGTTTAAGTAAATCTTTTCAGTGTATAATTCCAGTTCAGTTTCCAAGAGAGAAATCCTGCAACTGGTTTCCTTTTAATGCTGGGATTCATCCAGGAAGTAATTGCGACATTTTGCAAGTTATTGACCTTGTTTCTAACGAATCGCTTGGCAGTAAGTGCTGTGATATCCAATCAGATTTCACCGTGATAGTGAGTGGGCGGGATATTTCTGTTGCGCTTGTCCAGGAAAGCTGGAGCAACGATTTCGGTTTTGTTTTCTTTGATATCCAGTTGCTGAACTCTGTCGTTCTGCTGGTCGTTCAGTAAGACCAGGTAAACAATTTACATGATATTTGTTAGTATAACATATTTGTACAAAAAGCCGTAAAATCTCAATGAAATAACTAGGTGACTCTAGAGAAGACTAGAGCGACATATGACTGAAGTTCAGCTGTAGCAACAGAGTACAGAGCGCACGATTTATGATGTTTTAATAACACTGTCTCGCTAAGTGATGACAGGCCCCAAATAACATCTATGTATACGTGTAAATCAATGGTATATTTGCAACTATTAAGGCTAAAAACAGTGGACTTGCTGCTGAGTCATTAGCTAGCTAGTCAAAGAACATTTAGCCATGAGGCTAACGGAGAAGTTCAGTGGATGTGACTAAAGAAAAGCACCTATATGCTCTGTACTGTCTACAACGCGAGTTGTCTTTCAAAGCTGTTAAACACACGTTCATACATTCTGATGATCTTGTGGTATTACCTCTCTGCGGGTTAGCAAGCTAACTAGCCTGGTTTGCGGCATAATGCATACAATGGTCTCTTATGAAACATTTCAACTATAACATGTTACGCTGAATAACAGGCCCCCTTGCAACGCTTAGTTGTGTTGCTCGGCAGGACAGAATTGTTATACACTAACTCGTGTTATATTTCGTGTTATAACTCTTTTTAACTCGTTATGAACAATCGCAAGTTAGTTTAATGTAATTATGCACAAGAGGTGCATTAAAATTTCATTTTGATTATTTTGGCAAGAGGCAGATATGTTACTGCTATTATAACAATCTTTGTTTCCTCTCACTAAAATCTCACTAAAGCCTACAGGTTTACATTTACCTGCTTAAAATGTCTAATATTAGATTCATTTTTTCTTTTTCCTGCAGTCACACAAAGCACTTTGTTGCTCTGCACACAGAGTAATTGCATTTACTGCCTTTGATGGAAAAAGTGTAACAATGTTCAGTTTTGAGGGAGATTTCAGGAGAACACCCAAGGTGTCCCTTGGGGGTGCCAGCAGAAAAGTAAGTTTGGGATATGCCCAAAATTATGAAAATAAATTACTTGATGACTTTAATCAATTGAAATAAAAAATGTTTGTAAAATTCTGTCCTGTTTTCTACAAAATGTTTTTATTCCATTCACCACAACATCTGACATTCAATATTTTATCTACCATGAGTTTAACCTGACCTTTAGCTGCTATTTTTAAACCTATGAAGATACTTTCCTTGAATACAATTTGGCAAGGTTTATAAATTGTTGAACTGCCATGTTGATTCCTGGTCTGTTGTATATCTTACATATACTTTCAGGAGGAAAAGGCATCACTTCTTCATCGAACACAAGAAGAAAGAAGAAAAAGGGAGGTAAGCACTGGACATGATGCCCCTTAAAGCTGTTTACATCTGTTGTGTTATATGTGTTGTAAAATACGCAGATACAGTCACTGTTTAAAGAATTAAGCCCCATTTATATTTATATATGGACACTTTATTACATTAAATGGAATAAAATAGGCTGAAAATCTGAATATTTACATGCCTTTTAAGGTCATGGTAAGTTGTGCAAGTTGTGTTACTAAGTTGTTGTCGGCTGTTACTAATGTAACCCCTAGAATTAGAATTGTTTGAGAGCAAGTGTTACTAAACACACAGTATGACTTGTGTACTTACACTTACCTACGCTTACTATGTAGCCAGATTATCCATGTTAGACTATCCCTGAAAGAAGAACAAATGTCATGATAATGTGAATTGTGCAGCTGTGAAAAAATTATATACAACTTGACTCATCTTTGCATTTTTCACAGGATGAAAGAAAAAGACTAAAAAATGCAATCATCATCCAGTCTTACATAAGGGGGTACCAAGACAGGAAACAGCAAGTATGTAAACACATTTCACAAGCCTGTTCTCATAATCTCCTGTGATAAACAAACTGTGTTATTTTTACATTTTGAAATGTAAATTAGAAAATGTCTGATTTTCTAAAATTAGAAATTTAAATGTCTTATGCTTGTTTGTTGTTTGTT
>JBAJNP010007458.1:0-22527 GCA_036877545.1 Yasuhikotakia modesta | reverse complement strand
TACAGCAATGATATGCTAGTAGTGGGAATGCTCAGCAACAGTTCAGGCTGTAAATAACTAACTACTATCATCCACTGCTTTTGCTATGTAATGGGGTCTAAATATAAAAAAGAAAGGGGGGCTTTGGGCAAGATCCACAAAGCAGACTGTTGACTTTTATCTCAACAGCACAAATACAATGCCAGTATTTTGCTGGGTAGCATTATTAACCTGAAATTGCATTGTTTAATTACCAGTAAAAGCAGTCATGAAAATAAACGCAAACATGATATGCCAATATGTGCAAAAAGTACCACAAGTTGCAACACTGGTCCATGACCTCATGCTACTGCGACATGCAGTGCATTAAACTTCTAGTCAATCTAACTTCTTTCCAGGTGCTTACAAACAGAACAACAAGACACTTAAGCGTATGCAAACACGTGTGATCTATCCGTCTATCTGCCTGTCAGCCCAAATGTGAGTTCATATTACATTATGTACTTAATATAATAGGCTGTCAGCGGTGTATAGGGACGCACCCACCCTACAGGAGCTCTGACCGTAGCGTCTCCCAAATTCATGTCACAAACCAAAGTCGCTTTATTGCAATTTAACTCCACAGTACAGAAGGGGACACTGGGAAACGTTCAAACACCATTCATGTATGTGTCTGTTGCCTTTAAAATACAATGCATAATAATTCAATTATAGAGGACAAGAACGTTACTCACTCTTTCCTAGAAAACCCTGAAAATCACGGACAAATATTCGGAAAGAACTGCCAATTTATCTCAATCTGTAAATTGTTAATGTTCTCAAAAATACAAATACATCTCCTTTAGATGTTTAATTTGTAAAATCAGAGGTCACTGCCAAGTGCACAGTAATACACTAACTAATATAAAGTTGCGCTGTCCAAGAGTGTCACCGCCATAATATCACAATAATATAAAAATGAAACACTTACTGATTCAAGTGCACGTCCTCATCTGTTTTACCGCGATAAACAAGTTATGCGTGTGGATCCTGTGCTAATCCTCCAAGCGCCGTTCCCGCGTCATGTCCGATCTCAGCTGAACCGAGAATTCTTTGAGCGGGAGCGCGCCTGAGAACTGGCTACTGGAAGCATGTGCGCGGTAAGTAAACAGAAGTAATGTCAATAAATGACATTGTTGATAGAAGCGTTTTTATATTGTCTGTACTCACATACTTTTTAGAACAGCTGGATACAAATTAAAGCTATTCTCGTCATCAAACCATGAAACGAGTATGAATGTGAATTAGATTCAAGATTTACAGATCAAACATATCTGACATTTATGACAATCTGTCATAAACATAAGGTAAAGACAGAAGCTATGTAATGATACCTTTACATTCACCTATATATATATATAAGGTGGACTGAGAAGTCGCTAACTCTAGTAACAAAGTTGACAATTCTGATTAGAATAATGTTTAATAATGTAGAATAATGTACGCTGTGATTGGCCACTCTCCTTTAAACTTAACTCATAAAAGATTTAAAGAGTTAAAGCCACAGTTGTATAAAAATGTAAAGATTACCGATAAAGATAATAGATGAATAAAATAAATACAATGTAATATAAATAATATAAAATACAATATAAAATATTATAGTACAAATAACATATCACAGTGACAGTGATAAAAACATTGATAACAGTTAATATTATAATTTATATTACTAACAGTATAATTTATCTTGGTAAATGTTTGTCTCTTCTTTGGCTCATAAGTGCTGTTTATAATGACAACGTTGTCTAACTATTTGTGACGTTTAATACCATTTATAGCGCGTTGAGAAAGCATTTGATGTAGCCTGTAGAAAATATGAGAAATGCAGAATCAGGCCATTAAATAAAATGAAAATGTAAAATCTTAAAGAACTGTTAATGGGCACATTAAATGTGTTTTATGTAATAAATATAACATTAATTTCAATTATTTGTATTTCTAAGCAGTTCACTAAATGGACAGTTGTACATTTACAGCTGCTGACTGGCAAATATGTGGCAAACATTTGTTTAAAAACAACCTCTTTTCTTTTCTTAGCCACTCCCATCATGACTTCTCAAGAAGAAATGAAAGTTATATTTATAGAAAGATAACTGCATTCCTGAACTTTAAGAGGGCGCTATAACACTTTCTGACAGATTTGTTCAGATATCTGACAGCTTTGAGTACTTAAAGAAGGTTATTAAAATACATTGTAATCTGGAAAGTTTTTAAACAGACTTGTTTGCGTAAGGTTTAAACAGATTTAAATGGCATTGTGCTACTTGTACTTGAACAAGTAATAATACATGTCTATACACATCATGATAAATAAAACAGTGTTAGCCTTTTCAATATCATTATGTTATTCAGTGTATTTATAGCTCTGTGTGTATTTGCCTCTCTCTTTATATCTCTCATTACATTCTGTGTTTAATAGATTTGTTTTAAATTTGCTTACTTTTTGGTCAGAAACATGTGCCTTTTTGGAGGAGACAATATGACAATATTCAGTATGACAATATTCTCCCGAATGAGCAAGCAAAGCACAAATAAAGCTCTAGTATATTTGCTAGTTTATTTAGAATGTTTAAAAGTGTTACTAGAAGTTCTTTGTTTTCTTGCCAGAAAGATAAAGTCCCGCCTCTGGGAGTTTCAGGAAATAGGTGCAAAGCTTTATGACAGAGAAAAGCTTCACAGAAATTTCACAGATACAATTGTCATAGCCAGGAGAAATGACAGCGAACGTAACCTCCGACAGTAAGTGACAAATTGATTCTTTATGGTTCAATGTCACGTTGAAAGCCATGTTACTGTTAAAAATCTTTATAATTAATATTATTATATTAATATGAACATAAAACGAGCATAACATTTATTTTTCTGCAACCCAGATGTTTAAAATAATATATATTTTTTCAAAAATAAACAATGGAACTGTAAAGTAACATTATGAAAGGATGCATTTAAATAGCACAAATTAAAGACAAAATGAACATATGCAAAAATACATATGACGTTAAAAGGCGATTATGCATACTGTGACCACTAGATGTCATGGAAACCCACTAAAATATTGAGTCTGTTACAAGTTGCTCTTTGAGGTAGAACTTCAATTTTGGCTACTTTTAAAGCGTAAGAAAATTTGTAACAATGTTGAGATTTCAGAATGCATTATGAACAGCTATATGGTGATATAACATTGTGTTTTGTGTTTTTTTTCAAGACTTCTCAGATTACTACAATTGGATTTTGTCAACAGAACAACCGCAAACATGCAACAATGGCAACGTAAAGGCCTTCAGCGAAGTCTTTCTTCCTACCCTGTACAGCATAGTCTTCATCACTGGATTCATTGGAAATGGCCTAGTTGTGTGGGTCCTAATCAGATACCGTCACAGATCCAACATGACCGATGTGTGCCTCCTCAACCTTGCCATAACTGACCTGCTTTTTCTCATATCACTCCCCTTTTGGACCCATGCTGCCATGGCTGAGTGGATCTTTGGTAAATTCATGTGTCATACCATAACAGGCTTCTACATGCTGGGTCTCTATGGCAGCATCTTCTTCATGGTCCTTATGACAGTGGATCGCTATGTCATCATTGTCCACCCCCATAGTATTTTTTCCAGAAATCGGTCAGCCAAAATGGGTTTAATTCTGGCCTCCTTTGTGTGGGGGCTCAGTCTGTTCACATCTCTCCCTAATATTATTTTTGCCCGTGCAGAGAACAGGGGGCGAAATTACTCAGTATATTGCATGTCAGCCTTTCCAAGTAACGCCTGGAAGTCATTTATGTACCTTAAACTAAACTTCTTGAGCTTTTGTCTCCCTGGGATTATTATGTGTTATTGCTATTCACGGATCATCCCCACTCTGATCACCATCAAATCACAAAAAAGGCACAAAGTCATCAAACTCATCCTGGCTGTGGTGGCTATTTATTTTCTTTTTTGGACACCGTACAACATCGTCATTTTCTTTTACTTCCTGCAAACAAATGGCTACCTTTTGTCTTGTGAGTGGCATTCTGCATTGGGTCTGACCATGCAATGGGTGGAGACTATTGCCTTCAGCCACTGCTGCCTCAACCCTATCATCTATGCCTTTGTTGGTGAGAAGTTCAGAAGAGAAGTCATAAAGGTTGCAAAGGAACAGTTTCCAATGTGCTTCAAAAAATGTGCGACTTTCTCACAACAGTTATCTGAACGCAGAAATTCAGTCTTCACACGATCTACTGAATATTCCAGCACACACATTATGTAGTGCACTGCTGATGTGGTTTGAAATGAAACAATTCCTATTTTAAATATAAAGCATTATTTTCATTTTGAAAAGCTTCTGTTTCTCTAAACACAAAGTCTCTCTTTTTACTGAACATATTAGACTGTAACTTTACCAACAGACAGACGTGTTTGAATGTTTTTAGCATTATGTGTAAGAAGGCTGGAGTCTCTCAGGATAATGCAGAAGTTGAGTGCTCATACTTAATATATGCAAAATTGTTATGCTCTTTCTTATTCTTACATTTCAGATTTGTAAATGCAAATACACAAATATAGCAACTGTATATTTTAATATCAACCTATAATCATAATGTACTGAATTTTTTTAAATCAGGGGTCTTAAAATATAAAATAATATTATAGGTGATATAAAAAACACCTACAATTTTGCTTTTAGCTTTTTATAGTGTTGTTTTGTTTTTTAAGAAATATCCTAGAACTCATGTTCCATGTGGTATTCCTGAACATATTAAAGGAAGTATACTATTTCTGATGTGTATGTGGCCTCATGTAGTTGTTGTTGTTTGTGTGTGTGTGTGTGTGTAGGGGGCATGGGGGTGGGGGCTGGTGGGTTTAGAGCCACAGCCTATCTCACAGAGAGGAAATAATCGAATGTGTTGGCTAGCTGTAAACCACATTAGCTGCAGCTGCGCAGGCGTGTCTAGTGAATATATTAAGCATGAAGACTAGAAATATTACTAGAAATTTGTGGGCAAGCATATTGAGATCATTGAAAATTACATTTTTAACATGAATTTTAAATGATTATGCATGCTGTGGCATTGTTTCTATTGACAAGGGGAATACAGCGTGACGAGCTGTGGCAAACTGATGTGGAGGGACAACCCCCTCTCCCACATGGTTTAGTACATTTACATTTATGCATCTGGCCGACTGTTTAGTTAGAATTTATTTTTAATGCATTCAAAGTAAACTTTTGTTAGCTTTTTTAGCTATCAATATATGTAGTGTTGATATCCAACCACAACCCTTGTGGTGGTACCACAATGCTCTACAGGAACACAACAGTGCTTTTGCAAAACTATGGTATGGAGCTAAATTTGTGACAAAACTCAACATACCAGCTTTTTTTGTTACACTGGAATTTGTTCAAAGGTTATATGAAGATTTGTAGAATGTGCTGTATTTATTTGTTAATTGTTATTATGCAATTGTTTATATAAGTATTTGTTAAGTTTTAGCACAAATTTAGCTCTGTGGGGCTACTGCCTGAATCAACTTCACCAGCATTGTGGCTTGGTGGCAACGTTGTTAACAAAACAGTTTCAGTGTCTACAAAAAGTTTGAACTTCCGCTAAATCAGTCACTACATAATGTTCCAAAATATTTAATTATACTTGACATTATATATTAAATGTATATATATATATATACAAAAACAAAGAGTTAATGCAAGATTAATGCCCTTTAATTAATACTTTGATGCTTCCACTGCTTAGATGGTAAAAATGTTGCTTGCAACACCAGTGTCTTAGGTTTGATTCCCAATGATCACATGCAGATAAAGTGTATTCCTTAAATGCACTATTAGCTGTTGTACACTGTATAATGCCTCTGCCATATGCAAAGGTACTTTTAGGCAGTTATCCAGCATCAATGACCAATCATTTAGGTGAGCTGGGAGTGAGAATTTCTGGAGCTGCAGAGCCCCTAAAAGATTCTCTGTTTTTTTTTACCATTCTTGGTGCAATGTTTGTTTTTTTCTTTGTTTGTTGCAATGCCTAAACCTCTCTGGAAAAAACACAAATAGTGCAAAAATAAAAAGCATGAATCATTTTACGGTACACAGAGAATATATTGTGTCATGATTACATAAAGCAGGAGTTTGGGTGCACAACAAGATATGGTGGTCACTTGGCTGTTGCTGTGTTGTATTATATACAATCAAATATAGAATTGTTATGTCAAAATATGAAAAGTGTAGTGCGCTTCTTTTTGAGAGTAACTTGGTAGTGTAGCCTTTGAAGGGTAGCTTAACTGTATCCTAACTTATGTATTATGTTTTATGTATTAAGTATATTACCTTATGTATTATGAACTTATACTTATTTTTTCCTGATATGGTTGTGTTTTTTATTTTCCATTGTACATCTAGAGTTTCACCTAGATAACCTAAAAGTAGGCCTACACTTTGTTTTAGGCCTTAAGTCATACAAAGATTGACCTTTGAAGAGGATAAACAAGACCTTTGAAGAGGAAGCTACAAAAACAACAAGCTTAATTCTTGTTACAACCTCAATATTAATTTAGTAATAATTTACTGATTTCACTTTTGTATTTTCAGAAAATTGACTCATTGTCTATACGGAAATCATTTTTCTCAAAACATTACAGATGTGTTATGGCTGTGTTACAGCTTTGCTTGCTGACAACAGTGAAGACATTCATTGTGGGAGGGGGGATATTAGCGTTCATTCAAATAGCCGGTATAAGTCAGTGGTTTCATTTTATCTCCTCCTAGGGAATTTCTTCAGTGCATCCAGACCTGCCTACCTCAGTATAGTTACAGGAAGTGTGTTCACACCTCACCTTCCCCTTGCAAGACACATTAATACAAAATACCACACACTCACAAGCAGACATGTCATTTTACAGGAAATTTGCTAAAGACAAACATTTGGAAACAAGGTGAATAATATCAGCCTCGCTTTTATAACTATATGAGCCAAGCCTCAACAACAGGTATTCTCAACATCTTATAGGAGTAATCAGTCATGGATTAAAGGTTTACGGAAAGGTAACTACCATTTAATTTCCCAGATCGATTGATTTTGGTTGTGACACATGACATTTGGACAGAGAGCAGCCATGAACTACTCAAAATCAATTTTAGTATTGCTCAAAACTATTTGATATTGAATGCAAGTAATTTGGAAGCAACTGTTTATTTCAGGACCAGTTAAAAAGTAGATCTCAGACCCTGATGTTGACAATAGGATATGGTGCATTTTTAAAAGGAACTGAAAATTGCATTTGCGTTTTCTATTTTTGTATAAGAAAGTTGTGACAATGCAAATCCAAATGCAAATTGTTTGCATTTCCGTTTACATGAACTTACAATGCCTGCCAAGTTTCAAATGCAAATTCCATTTGCTATTGCAGCTCCTGTCTTAGGAGTTAAGACCCTGTCATATTTAAATTGCAAAAGCATTTACCCATTCACTGTTTAATTTTGCTATGCAAACTGTTAGTAAAGTAAAAGTAAACTAAACTGTTTAAAAGTGCTACGCATGAATCCGCAATTGCAATTCTCTTTGAATGTCCAATGCCTTGTACACAAACCAGTCAACTCATGTCAGGGATGGGACCAGACTAGAGTCACTTTGGTCTTGCCCCCACACTGCCACATGGTTCACATTGATTTTAATGGCTCCAAATAAATCCACAGTAAATTATTTCCATATAAATGAATGAATGCAGTTGCACAATTTTACCCAACAAATAAATTTAAAATTGTTAGTTTTAATCTTTCATAAACAGCAGAAAACGTCCATTTAATCACAGACCAGTCTTAAAGGCGGTTATGATGGTTATAGAAATAAATAAGATTTTAGTCATTTACTGCATCAATGCCTACTGTATATCGTAGAACATATATATTATGTCCTGTATATAATATTATTATATAAAATATTATATATTACATATATATAATATTATTTGTGTCTTTTGACTTTCTTTTTTTGGAATTTATGGAAGTTGCCAATTATTTAGATGATGGATCCGTCTTCACCTTCACGCTTTAAATTCATTGTATTGTACTGCTTCCCTAAGCAGTTTCAATAAACACACTGTAAAAAAAAATTCCGTAAAAAAACGGATAATGTACTGGCAGACATTTCCTTCAACCGTAAAACAAAAGATTCTGTAAATTGATGGTATATCCTCTGTACCATTCACGGACACTTCTGTTATTTTAAAACGGATATTTAGGTATATTTACAGTATATACACTGTACCACACACAGGCACTTCTGTTATTACCAAAACAAATATTTCTGTTGATTTACAGTATACAAACTGTAGCCTTTACGTCCACTTCTGTAATTCCTGTAAAACAATGCTAAAATACAATAATTACAATTATGCATCACCAAACCAATGCCCGCAGAAGCAACATGATCAAATAAACTGATCACAATATACACAAATAAAACATGTTTATTTCTCTCTTTTCAACATATTCACATATTTTCACATTGTTCTTAATACATTTTGTTTTCAATTAAATATGCAGTCTAAAACACTAAAATTACATTTCATTTAATAATTGCATGAGAATACATTTAACAAATTTAGAACGTGAAATTTAGTCATCATCAATAAAATTTTATAAGAACAATAACGCTACATACTGACAACACTGACTTCTTTAACAGAAGAATAATGGTGAAATCAGAAGCTAAAACATGAAGTGACTTCAGTGACAACAAAAAACAGTCATTGTGACAGGCCGAGTACATCGTGACAAGTACAACTACCGTGTTTTGAAAAAAAAACACTCACTCGTTCCATTGGTTTTGGTTCCAAGTTATTTAATCCAAGCATGAACTTCAGCAGCCTGGGAGGAATGGGCAGATGTTTTGTTCCTTTGGTCTGAGCCTTTGATCCACGTTGAGGGTTTATTCCAAGAAGAACTCTTGAAAAAGTGTAATGTTTTTAGTACACAAATTATGAAATGAAAGACACTAAAATGCAGGCAAATGAAAACATTAAGTTTGGTTGAATGAACAACTCTCAAATGTGCACATCATAATAAACAACATTTTATATTCTAAAGGAGGTCACACACTGGACGCAAAAGCGCCACGTCTGGGACATCATGCACCCTAGTACACCCTAAAGATATATAAAGTCTTGAAAAAGGGCATAATAGGACCTCTTAAATAAACAACAACAACAATATGGTCTTCCTGTAACATTTCAAAACAAATATCTCATTTACCTTTGTATGAATTCCAGGGTAAGTGCCATCTCTTTTGGGTATTTTATGTTCAAGACATAAAACAAAGAAAAAGTGAAGCTCAGGGCCACAATGGGGGTGGTCATTAACAACCTCTTGATCAACCACAATCTTGAATAGCCCATTACCTTAAACATAAGACAAGTATTACGAAGGTAAAACAGTTACACATCCACCTTTGAAAACTCTAAATATATTTATGCAAATGTTCCATAATTTTGTTGTCTAATAATCATATATGTTTTTGGTAATAACAAACAAACATCTTCAGCAATGCTTTAAAAATGTTTAAATTGCTTAAGCACTAAAACATATAGAACATGGTTTTCACATTAGGACTGGGCGATATATTGCATTCGATTGTCATGCGCATGTTGTCAGTAAAGCCGGTTCCATGATCGCCATCACCTGTTTGCAGGTGGAGCGGAATGTACAACACAGAGCTGTAGTTCATTAACAAGCCACGCAATATTGCCTTCAATATCGCAGGCGATTCGTCCCCAGCCCTATTTCACATCACAAATTAGCTGGTGTAAGAAAATATGTAAGAATAAATAGACTACAAACCCATAATAAGAATGCATGGAGTGCTTGTAAGTCCAGGAGAAGCGGAATTCTGTTGCTAGGAAAAGAAAACAAAAACGAAGTGTCATGAACTGATTGCCGCCTTCTCATACACAGTTCCATCATATACGAGCTTTCATTCAGTTTGAATATGCTGACGGTACTGCCCCATGAGCGCAAGTACTGCTGAATAAAAGCTTGTGATTAAGTATTAAAGGGTGAAGTGAAACATGAATTACCCTGCAGTAAATACATGGCCTACTGAAACAAAAAAAAACGTGAGATACTTAATTTATCCAAAATTGTGCAGCTCTACTTGTGAGATATAAAGGGGAAGTGAAATTGCTAATTGGTATAACTTTGGCAGGTTAATCTTATTTGACATTAACAAATGGTATTTTCCACTTCCATTACAACAGATGTACTTTGAGATCATTATCAGCAGTTTAAATTTAAGCATTAAAAAACTATATATTTACAAATACATTAATGAAAAAAGTAAAAAAAAGTAGACCTACCTTGTGATAAAAGAAAAGATGATCAGGGCTTTCCTTTAAAAGGTTAGTTGCACGCTTGATGCAATATGTATCAACCATTAATTGTTTAATACTTGACTCCTGCAGATGAATGGTGCTGAAGGCACGTTTCAGTTCACTTTGTTTAGACTAAAGTGAAGATAAACATTCAATATCAGGCTGCCACTCCATACATCCATAATGATCTGATTGTGTGGAATTTTTGTGTGGCATCGTATCCAGTTCTAATAACTTTAGTTCCATTGAGCTCTCTGTCTTGGAAAGAGCAGGGATATTGTTTTACAATCTGCTTGGCAATTTCCCGCAGCTTTGCTCTTCCAGGCCTTCCAGGAGCTTTACTTAGCAAGTCATCAATTACTATGCGGACTAGCTCTCTTCTCTCTTTAGGCATTGGTCTTTTCTTTTTACTCAAGGCAACCATTAGGCTTGCTGGCATTTTGTGCCATGGTACAGCATATGCCTTATTGGATGGTAAACACTCTACGGGACCAGGTGCTGTTTGGGGCAGATGGAGATCCAGTGGCAGTGTTTTCGAAGCAGGGCCAAGTACATCTTGTGACTCTGCAGATATCATATCTGTACAAAACAATGTTACCATGTTAGCTGTATTGAAATTTATTTACATAAAGACCATGCCAATTTTTTTAAGAATACAAAAAGGTACTTTCTTACATTTAATTAATCTGAATATTTGCTGAAAAATATAAAAACTTGCCTGAACTGAAAACTTGAATTAGTGTTCTACACTGAATGGGTGGCAGAATTCCATGAGATCTTGACTGAGTGATGGCATAGCTTTACGCACTAATTATTTTACAAGCTCCATAGTGGCATATGCTTAAGTGGGAGAAGAAAGCTAGCACCTCTGTGGTAAAAAGAAAGTGAAGCAAAATCATTGAGGTTCTTAATATTTTGACAAATAAGATGATCTGAACTATTTTTATCAATTTCATAGACTCCAAGCTCGGGCACCCAGCTGGTAGTTTTTCCCTGCAGTAAAAGTAGGACTGTTTTCCCACTTTTTATAAAAATGCTTGCTATTTGCCCTAACTGTAGCTGTCCCTGAGAAGAAATACTAGCTGCCAAACAGTGTTGTCAGCATCCTCAATCCTGTCATGCAATAAAATAGGCAAAAGCCTCAGTAGCCACATGTTCTGGGCTGCATGGCCTCCAAGTTTTGCTCCCTTGCTGGGAATAGCATTTATCTTATTGCTGCTTTCACCAGGAAACGATTTGAGTCTGTCATTGAGTAACTTGTAACTAAACTTTTTTTGTTTTAATTAGGAACTCCAAACACATTGCTAGGTCATAATCAACAACACCTTCAAAAAGGTCATGAGCTAGACAAGGTGGCAGTCCAGGCTGACACACATGGTAATGAGAAAGTTTGTTGAAAATGCTGTTGCCCTTAATGCCTTGATGCATTTTTACTTCATGGTGACTCCCCAAAAACTGCACAGACTCATCATAATTAACAGGGTCTCTATGAGAGAAAACTGTAAGAGGGTTACGCTGAAACTCGCTTTTTGTGACTAGGCAATATCTACAAAAATACTCGCCACAGCTAAAATTTTCTGTAAATCAACCGATCATGTGGGAGCCCAGGTTATCTCCCATTATGCACATGACAGTATCAGTATATGTCTTACCCTCAGAGCATACACCCTTTACCTCAAGCTCACACAAATCTGACACAAGCTTACTAAAAATTTTAGCCACTCCAAAATATTTACAGTCTTTCTCTAGACATAGCAGTACCAACTAAATTTGATCAACAGTTGAACGATTGTGTGGACATAAATTTCCCAGAGTAAAATAGACACCTAAAAGTTTGTGCTTTTGCTTGGCAGATCCAAGAGGATTAGCCACCTCAAAAGCATCCTGAAAAAGCATCACTTTTAAAGAATCTGGGTTTGATGCAAACATAGCATTAGATGTAATGACTTGTCCATCAATGACATCACAAAGTGACCCATCTTCAACATTAAAACTATGCAGAGCTGCACTACTTTCTTTTAGCATGGCTCTTAGACTTTCTAATACTGGAATGTAATGATAGTGCCTCTTCTGCCCCTTATCATTATAGCCAAGTGTGACTTCAACAGGCTGAACATAGTTATAGTGGGTCTTGTAATATTGCAGCCTTCGATGGTGTGTAGTTAAAGGACCATTTTCACGTAAAGCCTCATGCATAGGGCTCTGCTCGTATATACTTCTTCCAAGACATCTTAATGTCTCTGGTGGAACACCATAATTTTCAAGTTCCTGAGAAAGCAAATCGTCTCAGGTTACATATGTAACCCTGGTTCCCTGAAGGGAACGAGACGCTGCGTCGAAGCACTATAGGAACGCTACCAGCATTTATGCACTCTGAACAGGTGTGTCAAATCACTGATTACGAGCGTGACATCACAGACGGGGTGATGTAATGACCAGGAAGCTATAAAGGCACGTGAGATGCGCTATTCGGGTTAGCTTCGACCTTGAAAGTAGCGAGCGCAGGCAGGGGTGCCTGAGGTATGGACTGAGACACCGCGTCTCGTTCCCTTCAGGGAACCAGGGTTACATACGTAACCTGAGATGTTCCCTTTCAGGAACTCGAGCTGCGTTGAAGCGCTATGGGAACGAGATGCCAACTCCACCATAGTGAGGGKACCCCTGCCCTATGTCAAACTCAACTTAAGGAGCTAAGACAGAGGTACTAGTAGAGGCACACAGCTCGAGTTCCTGAAAGGGAACCATTGTATACTCCTGTTGAATGCCTTGAAGAGTTTTAATTTCATGTGCTATCTCTGTAATTGTGGAAGCTGGGACTAAATACTTTGCCTGCAAACCCAAGTAAAACAAAGCTAGATTCTGTGTGTACACATCTTGTGCTTTAACACTTTCAACATCTTTACTTTGGCCTGTGTCAGTCACATTAATGTCATCATGTGCATTCTCTGCAATACTTGCATCCTCCTCTAGAAAAGACTGTTCTTTACATAGAAGGACAGGTGTTATCTGGGTGGCATTCCAACCTCTATGATACCTAGAAATATGAGAATAAAATGATGTCTTTACATTAAAAGTCTTAGAACATCCAACAAATGGACAAGTTACAGTCAAACCCTCTTGTATATGGCTACTTAAGTGAGCCACAAGCTCCTTAACATCTGTGTATTCTCTACTGCAAAAATTCAATGAACACTTTAACTGAACAGAAACACTCTGGTTCCAAGTTTTTCTGGTCCTTGTGTCTGGGTGTGTTCGTGACATATGAACAGCAAAACAGTTGAATGAGAAAAACATTTTCCACAGTCCCCGTGGCCACATCGGAAAATTGCATTGTTGACATATCTGTGTGATCTGCAGTGCTTCAGATATTAAGGCAATGAGGTACATTTAAATTCACAATTATTACAAATTAACATAACTGTAAGACTGCCTTATCTAATTCTGCACCAAGCAAACTAGAGTATTAAAAGTGTAACTCTCTTAGCAACAGTAAACTGACCAGTTTTAGTCAAACTCTCATTGCTGACTGGTAAAAAAAAAATCATTTACTATGTACACACTTGCACTGCATTTCATATATTTGATCATACTCAACAACGCCAGTACAACTAAAACGAATGCTTAAAATATAACCTCAGCATTACATATTGGCATTAATAAAAAAGTTAATAGAACCGAGGAGTCTAGTAAAAGTCTAGTAAAACAAGTGTAAAACTACATACACTGTGGTTCAACGAATGACAAAAATCATCCGATGATAAATGCATCGGAGTGCAATGAAAACTATATTATGAAATCATTGGTGTTCTGAAATTAATATTCTAAACGATTACATGTTTCTATGTGTGACGAAAAGAATCGGATGCTGTATGCATGAGAGTTCCGCGATTAAAAAGTAAGATAGAAGCTTAGGTTAATGTTGCGTGAAAAGTCGATCTAATATTTGCGATGTGTTAGAAAAGTACCAAGCCAGGTCGGATATGTAAAAAAGTAATGATTAAACTTGAAATTCTCAGATTACCTCACCTGGGGTGACATGGTTGAATATAACTCGAACTTGAACGTCTCCAAAGAAAAAGCGTTAGGTCTACAAACCTAACATCAATTATAGTTTTTTAAACTACAATATTAATGTTAAGAATATCTTAATTATTAAATTATTTTACCACAGATGCTGATAAATGCGAATTTTAGCTAATGATGACGACTGACCAGTGTAAGCAACCTGCCTTGCCTGTAAAAAATAAATACGGAAAATTCCTTTATATTAATACAACACATTTACCTGACTTTTTTTTACAGTGCAGTCAAAATCACTACATGACACATTTTACTTACAAGCCTTGTTTTACTTACCTGTTAGTGCTATTGTGTATTTCTCTACAAGCCATTTATATTGTTACAGAATGGAAACAATATAACAACAGTGAGCTATTACAACTATAGGACCAACACTAGTACTGAAGTACTGAAGGTTCGTACCTGAATTAAAGCTTCAAGGCTGCCATTTTCTACATGACCTTTACACTCGGCCTTTGTTGGCAGCATCATCTTATGGGTTCTCCTAAAAATCATTCATGTGAACTCTTTGAAATCTCTGCCTACTGAATTGGGTTCTTTCAAACATACCAATGGTCCTGTCACTGCCATTTTGGGTTCTGTAAGTTCAGGGTCAAAATGTTACTGTATCTGATGCAATGTGTAAGGCTGTAACGGTGCTGACGATGCTGGGTGCAAAGATGCAGCAATATGGAGTTGTGGTGAATCTCGTTATATGGGTGGTTTCGATCTGCGCCGCTCTACCAGAGGTCATCTATGCCACAAAGGTGACAGAGCAGAACAACAACACAAGCTGCCACAGAATTTATCCTGCAGGCCTAACAAAGATGTGGAAGCTTTTCTGGAAAACAGTGGTGTTTTTCATGTCTTTGCCAAATATAACATACCTCTACACCAGTGTGCCTCTGGTTTTACAGAAGACAAACTCAAAAAAGAATCTATTAAACCCATCTTTTGCAATTGTTGGTTCCTGAAAACCTTGCTGGAATTTGGCATTCTTAGTCACAAGTAGCAAGACGTCTCTTCATATGGACCATGCCATGAACTTTACAGAGACAATTGCACTATATCATTGTTATCACCTCCACATAATCTAGAAGGCATATAAAATAAATTTCCAGTTGTTCCAGACTGGTTAGGCGGCAGAGGCTTTCTGCATTCCTGTTTGTAAATGTTTCTTATGTTTCTTTAGTTGTAAATAATCTGGCATTTATAGAGTACTCAATATCTATGTGTTCTCCTCAGAACATATGTCTGAGGTGCACAGCCAGGAACCACAACAGTTAATCACCCACAAAAATGTGTCGTGTGAAAAATATGTGCTTGATCACACACTTCAAAGGCAAACTCAAAAAGAAACTTCCAAAGAAAACTGTGTGAGAGGAGTGTTGATGCATATCTTAGAAAGAACTGTATTATTAGGCTGTATGATTATTGCCATATAATTACTAATTTTAGTTATTTTCTTACATTTTAGTTATGTACTTATTTAATAAATGTATACATATATTTAAAATGTTTGTATATTAACAAAATTCTGTTTCTTATGTGTGTTGTAGTGTTTTTCTATATAACACATAGGACATGTTTGTGCAGTCACATACAGTGCTGCATTAATAGCGGTTTTGACACCAGAAATATGTGTGAGTGTCATGGTTTGACAATTTTCTCACAATGTTGTGTGTATTCAGCTTTCAGGTCAAAACAATTCAAAACAAAACACATTTGTAAGGAACAGAATCTGCTTTTTAAAATTAACAAATTTAAACAGCATACAAAATAATGTAAAAAGAAAACATATCGGGTCTGTCTGTTGTTGATAAATACAATACCATAGTGACTTTTATAATGCAATAAAGCAGTCATGCCCATAATAAATGGAGCTCATTGAGGAGCTCATTGAGACCCTCACAACATGGATTCTGTAACCTTTGTAGCATTTAAAGTCTTTTAACTGTCCATTACAAAAACTGATAAAGCATTAAAATTGAACTTGTCAACATTGTTTTTGTAGGGTTCAATAAAGTAAAGCTGCAATCTGTAGCTTTTGCCACACTAGCGCTAACTTAGGTTTAATTTGATTTTAACCCAAAAAGTTACGGATTGACGTTTGAAATAGCTTTAAAAAACCTACAGCAAATTCACATGATTTACGAATCATGTGTTAAACAGATATGTATTCTCATGCTATTGCAATCGGGCATTTCTTTCAAAACAAAATCACCTAAGTATTTTTATCTCTTGGTGCAGTGCAGGTTTCATTAGTCTTATATATTTATTAATCCCTTTTGTTTTTCATTAAGAGTGCTAGGTCTAATATATGTATGGCACCTTCTATCTATATAACCTTTACATCATAAAATATGACTGAAATTCTTTTCTGTGAAACTAAAACTTTTAAACTATGTCAGAAAATGTATTTAGCTGTAACCTTTAAATTTATTTTTAAAGACAGCAGAAAGCCACAGGTTTCTGAACAACTGAGATGAGATGTTCAGCAGAGAAAGACGGATTTCCTGTGTGCCTTTTTCTGATGCTAGCACAGTACATTAATACTGCTGACACGGACGTGTATGTTTAAGGAAGTAGCTACCAAGCGGTTGTTGGAATTTAACTTGTTCCAAAACCTTCTGAAAACAAAATGTGACGTTTGCAGTTCTTTTTTTGTCAGTGTAAATGCTAGCCCACAAATTGTCAACTAATGGCCATTCTCTTTTGACTTTTTAAGACATCTTTGAAAATTGTTTAATGTGTCTGTTTTTTACTACATATACATACATTAATTTAACTTAAAGGTCTAATTTAGATTGGGCTAATTTAACCAAGGATGTTACTTTAATTTAAGACATGCTTGTGTCTCAAATTAGGAGACACACAGAACCACTTCCGCTTTAATTTGTTATTTTATCTGTATGCAAATATTATGGTTAGGGCCACATTTTGTGAGGATCCGTATTCAACTCTTCAAACACTGTAATAATCGTGAACAGCTGAAAGGAAATGTGCAAAATATTTACTTAGTAGGTAACATTACCATCCAACACAACTGTTGGAGTGAAAATTCCAATAACATTATAAAAATAATCAAGGTAGAGCTCATGTCAATCATTAAAATAATGCATGACACAGAAGTTTACTAGCGTCTGACAATGCAAGTGTTAAAAAGTTACAGATTTAAAATCAATATGTTTGTTGAGGTATGAACATAAAACTTAAATAGAAACCAAACTCAAAAGCATGGCTGATAAAAAGGCTGTTCATTTGCCAACCTCGCTGACTCAAAACCCCACAAGCAGGCAAAACAAGACTTAGAGCTAGGACTGAGACACAGCACTGAATGACTACTACCCAATAGGCCATGTGGTCTATCAGGAAACAAACAAACCACACAAGAACTTGACACCATGAACTAAACCAGGCCTAGAACAAGAGTGTCAGGATCCAATGCCATTCTCAGACAAAACAAGAAAGAAGAACAATTCCACATTATGCATAGACGTCAGGTTTACAACCATACAGCAAATCATGTCTTGGAATTCAGACTCTATCCTCCAACACAAAACACAACACAAGACCCATAGTCCAGAACCTGACACCAAAAACAAAATCCAATACAAGTCTAAAAGTCAAGTTTTCAAGTATCACCCTGTCACGAGAAATAAAACACTGAAGTTCTACGTGGCTGACAGGTCCATGATATAATAAAGGTTTTGTGGAAATGTAATTCTCTCCAGATTATTTATTTTTACAGTGTGTAACAGATGCTTTGTGTGTTCCATCTCACATGAGACCAACAACAGTTTGGTTTGATACATAATGGAATCCAATTAGTACATTCATAACATCCATCCATGCGTTGTATAGTATTTCATTTTTCATGTATAATATACAGAGTTAAAACATTTTACTAATATTGCTGCAAGAACACTTCGAGAATGTTAACCAGCATTCTGAGAACATTTCCTGTTAGCTTGGTTGATGTAAATTAAAGGTCAACAAGAACCCACACAAAGGTAATTCATCACCTGTCATAGTTAAAGTGTGTGAATAATTTTAAATACAGCATAATAGATGTCTACCATGACATGATGAAAATTAATAATAACACTTACTTCATTTAATAAATTATGGAAAACGTATCAAACCATAGTTTGTGTCCTGTCTTTAAAAAAATCACTTGAGCATGTTACAGTGGTGGACTGTGGAGTGTGTACAACCACAATGCTTTTCTGAAATAGCTAGAAGAAATAAGAAAATTATTTTTTAATTATAATTAAATAATTGAATTATAATTTTTTGAATTATAATTGCTAATTGTGCAATAATGAAGTCAATAATGAACTATGTAGTTTATAATGCAGTGCGGTGCCATTGGTGGTTGTTTTTCTAATTTGAAAAGGTAGAACGTGTGTATAGTGAGAGGATTTCCTTTTTACTTTGCTCTAAAGGTAGTGAGAGCCAATCAAGTTATTGCCATTGAGTTGTTTGCAGTAGTTTTGAAACTAGTATTGCACTTTGCAAGGACCCTACCCCCAATTTAACCAAAGGAAGTGTCATAAACCAATGCCCTGACAACAAATAAGTCTAATAGATCTCATGGGACTCGACTGATCTCATATCATATCATACCATCTTATCTTGTCTCACCTCAACATTACATTTGGTTTGGAAGCTCAGAGGGTAAGTCCAGAGGGCAATTTTCTCAAAGTATTCTTGATCTGTAAACTTTTGATTTTATACGTTCTTTAAATTATGTAAGGAGAGTGCATAAAACACAAATACCTGATGTGTCTTGTATGGTTTCAGAGTATGGTTTCACACGTCTGCCATTAACATTACACGGTAACACTTACTATTGACAGTTAGTAAAATAAGTAAATATTCACAGGTGGTTTGTCTAGTGGATGTCTGTAGTTCTCATGGTTCTCATGTGAAATCTTCTATGTTACTATACAGAAGTTAATTACCTGTAAGACTTTACCAACCAAGTATATGTTTTTGCATACAACATTATGTGTATATTTTTATTACTTGTTAAAATGGTTAAAATTTGTAAACATGCTATTTCTGTTCCAGATTATGATTATTGATATTATTAAACGTAGTAGTATTAGTATTATCGTTATTAATATAGATTGTGCGCTGATCTATTAGGTGTCCCACTTCACCTGTATTCATCTCTATTTATGAAAGCTAATGCGTTATTATAAACCTTTTCTCTATTTCTCTAGAACTCTCATGAATTCTACTGCTGTAATGCTGAGGTAAGACCACACATCTCCAACTACTGACACTGGGTACAGCAGAGCATCAAAGCCTTATATGGAAAACATTAATCAAACAAACAATAATAGCACAGAAACTACATGCATTTGTCCCTATAGCAACATTCTCAGTCAAAGAGACATGTTTTGCGAGTAATTAGTAAACATTTATTGGTGAGAAATACCTTTAATCAGACTCAAAAAGGGCTTTAATGCCCCAACACACATATGCAATGTGTGTACAGAACAGTTGTAGGTATGTACATAGTTTTTGCTCTACTGCTGTTTGCAAGATGAGAGTTTACATACTGTAAGTGATTTGGGTCACAGAAATATTCCAAAACATACAGGGACATCACTTAAAAAAAGTTAAATCTTATATCTGCACACATTTATAGTCAAAACTGCAATAGATGACTGGGAATAAAGATGACATGTAATTAACATTACACGGTGACACTTGTTAGCTGTTAGTGAAATACCTGTAGGAAATACTGACAGGTGACTTGTCTAGCGGGTGTCTGTAGTTCTTGCGGTTATGTAAGCTCTTCAATAGTTAGTTATCCGTAAAACTTTACAAATTATTAGTAAACTGGAAAGTATATATTTTGCATTAGACCTTCTGTGTATATTTCTACAGAACACCCTTTCAAACACTTTCATTTCCTTATACTTGTTTGCTTTGGTGGTTACAATGGTTACAATTGAAAGATTTGCATAATTCTGTAAAAAATAATTATTGTTATAGATCTTAAGATGATCTATTAGGTTATATATTACTTCACCTGTATTCATCTCTATTTATGTAGATGGAGTAATGAAAGCTAATGTGTTATTATAAACCTTTTCTCTATTTCTCTAGAACTCTCATGAATTCTACTGCTGTAATGCTGAGGTAAGACCACACATCTCCAACTATTGTGCAACTGTGTATAGCAGATCATCAAAGCATTTACATTTACATTTAGTCATATGGCAGACGCTTTTATCCAAAATGACTTGAAGTGAATTCAAGGTACACATATTTTTATCAGGAATTGCCTTCCCCTGGGATCGAACCCACAATCTTTGCAGTGTTGCAGTCTACCAGTTGAGCTACCAGGAAGGCAAAGCCTTAAATGGAAGACATTAATCAAACAAACAAAAATAGCACAGAAACTACATGCATTTGTCCCTATAGAAAATGCATGTAGCAGGAGTCTCAGCTAAAAAGACATGGTTTGGAAGTAATTAGTTACGTTTATTAGTGAAAAATACTTTTAATTAAACTTAGAAAAGGCTTAAAAGGCCCAATATGCCCCCCCCCACACACAATGGTAACAAACACTTACTTGCAGAGACAGCTAGTCACAGTAAAATTAATAAACTTGAAGATGAATAAATGTGCAGACAATGTACTTGCGATGTTAGCAAGTTTACATACTGTGAGTGATTAGGGTCAAAAGAATATATCAAAACAAGCATCACTTGTAAGATCAGTTTACATCTGCACACATTTAAAGTCAAAACTGCAATAGATGACTGGGACTAAAGATGAAACGTAATCATTCACCTTAGGCCATGATATGTGTTCTATGACCAGCTGCTTGTATTAAAGCAATAGTTAACTCAAAAAGGAATTTCTATCATTTACTGAGAGGGTTTTGTTCCTAAAAGTTCCAAAAAGTTTCTTGTCTCTTTGTCATGATAGGGCTACAGCACAGTCTCCATTGGCAGGCATGGTAACCAGTAGTACCCCACAATGGTATAATCATACAGTTACCAGGTGAAGACATATTTTGTTAATACATATTACACAGTACGTTGTTATTATGTAAAGGAAGGAAGAAAACTGTGGAGTGGATATTTGACTTTGTTTTATATTTTTTAATCTATTTTTTTTATATCTATTTCTTTCTGCTGAAGTTCAAATGGAGCAGTCAGTGATGAGCCACACACCTCATACACCTATGATGACTTCTACAATGAGAGTGATGTTGATGATTCCTTTCTGGCCTGTGATTATGGAGATCATGCATCTAGCATCCTACCTTTGTTATACTCCCTGTTCTTTGTGTTGGGCTTTCTTGGTAACATGCTGGTGGTCTGGGTGATCTCAATCGGTGTGAAGCTAAGAAGCATGACTGACATCTGTCTACTGAACCTGGCATTAGCTGACCTGCTGCTGGTCTCCTCTCTGCCCTTCCTGGCACACTATGCCAGAGACCAGTGGATCTTTGGAGGTCCCATGTGCACCATGGTTCTAAGTGTATACTACATTGGCTTCTACAGTGGGATATTCTTCATTGTGCTGATGAGTGTTGACAGGTATTTGGCTGTGGTTCATGCCGTGTTTGCTTTAAGAGTCAGAACAAGGACATATGGGATTTTAGCCAGTCTGATTGTTTGGATCATTGCTGTTGCAGCTTCATTTCCTGAGCTGATGTACCTTAAAACCATTCATCACAATAATCAAACACTCTGTCAATCTTATCTAACAGATGACCAAACATCTCACCATGATTCAAAGACTTTTGGTATCTTTAAAATGAATGTTCTTGGACTAATTATCCCACTTGCTGTAATTGGATTTTGTTACTCAATGATTCTATACAGACTCCTGATTGCTCACTCTTCCAGGAAACAGGCCATGTATCTTGTCATTGTGGTGATGGTAGCCTTCTTATGCTGTTGGGCTCCATATAATGTTGCAGCATTTGTGAAAGCCTTAGAATTAAAGGGGCTCATAGATTCAACCTGTAATAGAAGCAAGACAATCACCCTAAGCCTCCAGATCACAGAAGCTGTGGCTTACTCACACAGCTGCCTGAATCCATTTCTATATGTGTTTGTAG